>JAQQSZ010017111.1:0-10873 GCA_028646595.1 Phalanger gymnotis
GGGGTATGACTGCTTGTAGAGAGTTCTATGTTCCAAGTTTGGGGGGAAGCTCCAGCTCTGCCACACCAGCACTCCTCTTTCCCCAAGAACCCCTAAATGGGACTGGACTTAGATCTTCCGCAGGCTCTTCACTCCTGCTCTGATCAGCCACTTAATTCCTCTCACCAGGTGGGCCTGGGGCCAGAAGCAACTGCAGCTGTAGTTCTGTAGCTGCCCCACCTCAGCTGCCCTCATGGCTGTGGCTGAACTACAAACTCTATCCTTGTCCCCAGCAGCTTTTCCCACTAACCTACTCTGTTGTCCTCGGTGTTTGTGGGTTGAGAAGTCTGGTAACTGCTGCAGCTCACTGATTCAGGGCGCTAGGGCACACTCTGCCCAGCTCCTGATCTGGTTGGTCCGCGCTGCCCATGCTGGGCTCTTCTCCGCTCCACTCTGCTCCGCTCCTAGCTCCATGCAGGATGGACCTTACCCAGAGATCATCCAGGCTGTCCTGGGCTAGAGCCCTGCTTCCCTCCACTATTTTGTGGGTTCTGCAGTTCTTCTCTGTTGTCTTTGGTGTTTGTAGGTTGAGAAGTTTGGCAACTGCCACAACTCACTGATTCAGGGCACTAGGGCCCGCTCCACCTGTCTCCCGGTCTGGTTGGTCCGCACCGTGCACACTGGGCTCTGCTCCGCTCCCAGCTCCCTGCAGGATAGACCTTACCCAGAGACTATCCAGGCTGTCCTGGGCTAGAGCCCTGCTTCTCTCAGCTATTTTGTGGGTTCTGCAGTTCTAGAATTGGTTCAGAGGTATTTTTTATAGGTTCTTGAAGGGACTCGGCGGGGAGCTCACGCTAGTCCCTGCTTTCCAGCCACCATCCTGGCTCTGCCCCCAGAAATCTGTATTTAGGTAGATATATGCATTCCTCTTGACCGTCTTTTAGAATGAAAGGGATTTATAGCTTATTTCAGTAACCTGGATTCCAGTCTCCAGAAAGATAAGACAGGCATCTGTTCCTTTTTTTACTAGCAGTCTTTTCATCACTGACCTTCTAGAAAAGCATTAACAATTGGATCATTATTGTGAAGTTCCCTGAAAAGTTCTTTAGCAATAACTCTGTGTCTTCTTATGAAAATAATTCAGAAAAATTTAAAATGGAGTTAGACTAACAGATTGGAATATTTGGTTCAGGACATTACTTAGATGGCATAGACTCTGTCATAAAACATGGGTCAGGTCCTTAATTCAGTTGTGTCACCCATCACCCAACATATAACTGGACATTGTAAACCTTTGGGCTACAATTTAATTTGCATTCTTATGTAAATAATGGCCTTTGCTCCTAATGAAAGAAACCATATAAACATGAGCTGGTAATAAGAAGATCCCTATGTTGCTCATTGAAACTCATTTCTTTCCATGACTGAATGTTCTTTTATCATGGGCGCATTTTAATATTTTGACCCTAGATCAATACTTCATGGAATATTAAATCCTTATTGAGTAGCTGCTAGGTTTACTCTAGCAATCTACACAATAAATTATTTGGGGTAAACAAAGGTATCATTTTAAGACATCAGGGGAAAGGAATTAAAAATACATTGATTATTCAATGCATTGTAATATTTTAAATTGTTTTCATTAGAAAATGATTTGGAGAATATTGCGTACTCTTTACCAACTTTTGTATTTTGGACCTGAATGTGATGAATTTCTAGCCATGACTAAGAATTGGGGAAAAAAAAAACAAAGAAAAAAGACTCTTGGATCTAGCAGAGACAGTTTGGTCAAATGGTGTCTGCTGGTGAAAACAAAGAGAATTAGTTCACCCACATGACCAATTCATCTATGAATTTAATCAAGATAGCGATTCTTTTGAGCTTCGTAACTTCCCTGCAAGACTCCTTTATATTTTTCATTGTTTATTGGCAAAACCAAAAGAAAGAGAAAAAGAAAGACAGGAAGAGATAGAGAGAAAGCAAGGCAAAGACACAGAGGGGATAGCAAGATACAGAAAAACAGTACAGAAACAGAGATGCAGAGACAGAGGCACAGAAATACAAAAATAGAAACAGGTTCAGAGACAAAGACTGAGGTAAAGAACATAAGGCTGTCATAAGATGGGTTGCTCAGATGTCATATTTGAGTTCGCTGGGTACCCAGAGATTTGGGAAGAATTGAATGAATCATAACCCCTCCTTCCCACATTCAGTAATTTTTCATGTGCTCTAGGTTTTATGAAATAGAATCTGTTAAGATATAGAATATGCATAATTAGAATAGATTATGGCCAAATGCCCCAGTGACCTTTGGCTGGTGCCCATAATACATACATTGGTAATGAATAGAGATCTCTCTAAGTGACAAACATTTCCATACTATTTTGTGAGCTGATGATCACTATTGTGCTGGGAACATTATCAAGATGGTATGAATATTCGTCTATACCTTCTGCCGTGGTAAGCAGCATCTGTTAGCTCAGTTTAGGTCTGGCTGAATGCTGCTCTTCCTTATAACCATAGTGAGTAGGGAGAGAAAGAAACCCTGTGGCACTTGGCTTCTCCTACACCCAGATGGGAGAGGGAAAGAGAGTGAAAATGATGAGCAATCCTTTTTCTCTAAGTCTTATGAAAATGGGAAATGTTTAAGAACACTCTCACTCTAAACACAGAGGAAAGAAGACTAGGACATTACAATTACAGTATCCTATTCCTTGGATACAGTGGAAGAAAGTTATAACTTTTTCGCATTCTTTTGCATTTCTTTGCATTGTCCACTAAAACAAGAAAGGAAAGAAATGAGGAAGTTAGAGAATTTTGGTGTCTTAGAAGGAGGGGTCTCAATCTGCCACATAAACCAATTTATAAAGCAGCTATACTGAAGTTTCATCAGAAAGCTATCCACTTTAGTGCCAATGATAGTATGAAAAATACACTGTTCACAAAGTTTTATTATGAAAAACAGAAAGGATTTATCATACCATAATTTTTCAGGCAGTATACTGTAATCCAAAGAACATTGGATAAAGTGATTCCAATCTCTGATGTGCTCACTGTGTGAAAGTGGGCAAACTAATTTGTGAGCTTCACTTTCCTTATTTTGAAGTACAGATGATAAGCCTTTTACTACCTACTTTCTTTGGTGTACCATGGACAACTTTGGCAGTCTGGTGAAGCCTGTGGCTCCCTTATCAGAAGGATATTGGATTTTTAAAAAAAATCATGATTGAGGGAAATGCTAAATTGCAGGTAGAGCTAGTGAAAGCAAAGATTTAATGTTTCCCATCCAAGTGCACAGAGCCCATGAAATCTATCCATAAACTCCTAATGTGTCCGTGAATGTCAATTTAGGAACCTTTGCCTTAAAGGAAGGGTTCTAAGGAAAAGAAATGGTAAGATGCAAGTTACTATACAATATGCATGTGAGTTATGCTTATTATTTGTGTTTTGAAATGATAACTTTGACAACTTTGTCATTTTTTTATATCAAGTTAAAAAGATGTAGCTTTCAGTTCTGTCAGAGAACTGTCCTTACACAGAGCTCAGGAGAGAAGAATTCTTGATAGGTTGGGAAGTACTACAGAAGCTCCCATTGGGAGATGATATTGTGGGGACTGCAAAAGACTCCAAAACACTACAGGATTTCTCAGTGCAACCTATGACTACTCAAAAGAAATTGAATTAATGGTCTGTAAAAAGAAGAAAAATGGCTCAAAATATGACATGAAACTGGATTGGTGGTTGATTTAATTGCATGTATAAGAACTGTATGTAATTGCATGTGTTCATGTTTATATATGTATGTATATGTATATATATATCTACATGTCTGTATAATAAATATCTTAACAAAATATATCATATATTATATACCTTAAGATACACTCTCTATAATATATCCTATAAATTCCATATAACATATCCTTTAATACAATGTATACACTAAATATAACATTCATATATATAGATATTTCCTATTATATATTGTGTAACTGCTATATATGTTAAAATATGTACACATACACAAACACATATGTGTATATGCATACATATCCTGAAAAGAAAATACTTAGAATAGATAGAATAATATTTTCTGCTTCCAGTTTTAAAAAGAGAACAATATTCTAGGCATTAAAGAGAGAAATATGCACCTCAAGTTCAATCACTTAATACAACAACTAACACATATTTCTTGACTATCTGCTACATTTACCTCAGAAAATGGAAAATTTTAGGTATGAAGCTAGTCTTCAATATTTGAACCATCTTCCCCTCACAGACTGATTTTTTTTGACTAGATAAAGAGGATATTTTATTTTTTTTCCTCATTTCTTACCTAGTCTTAATCACCAAATGGGCATTGCCTCAGACAAGCTGAGACCTGGAAAAGACGTGAGCTTAAAAAGGCCAAGGTCTCCCACTGCATCTAGGGTCATCTCCAGTTGTCCTGATCTTGATCTTGCTACTGGTCCCAGATGGCTCCAGAGGAGAGAGTGAGGCTTATGACTTTGCAGAGCCCTGCCTCACTTAAATGCAATTCACTTGCAAGTCAAGACATCACCTTACTGATGTCATTGGTCCTCTTTGAGAACGAAGGACAAAACAACAATATTTGAAGAGCTGTTGCTTAATCAACAAGCAAGTACTGATTAAGGACCTACTGCATTATACCATGTTCTGGAGATAGAAAAGTTAAATAAATGAAAGTGTCTAATGAGGAACCTATTACTTTGCCAAGAAGCCCATTCTATATTGGGATAGCCCTAATAATTAGGAAGCATGTCCTAAATTAAACCTAAATTTTGCTTCTTTGCAATTTCTACTTATTACTCCTAATTCTTTTCTGGAGATAGAAAAATTAAATATATATATGTGTATTTATATATACAATATATATAATATTATATATGTATATATATATTATATATATTATATATAAGGACCAGATCTTCTATCAGCTTTTAGTAGCAAATGAAAAAGATAATGTTTTGTGTTCCTCCAAAAATAACTAGGATCAATGTGTGAAATTTTTCATTTATATTTAAAATTGAGAGTCACCCAAAGGGAAATAGAGAAACACATGTAGGGAGTGAGTAATTGTCGCACCTTTCCAGTGAGAAATTTCATGGGAGTAGTAATATAAATGAGGTCATGAGAGGGATGTATCATGGGAAAAGGTGGGTGGTTATGTCTTGATAGCCAGGCATATGCCAATATGCCTTGTACTTTATTGGAATGCATAGATTGACAAGAGAGGAACATATGCATGCACATACACACACACACACCATCCCCAGTACAATCGGTTAGTTAGTAAACATTTATTAAATGATTACTATGTGCCAGGCACTGTGCTAGGTTATGGGTCTATAAAGAAAGGAAAAAGACTGTCCCAGCTCTCGAAGAGCTTATAGTCTAATGGGCAGACCCCTTGTGGTGGATTTATAAGAAGTATGAGGGATTGGAAAGGGAAGATGGGTCATAATCTGAATGGATAGAGGGAGTATCTCCATTAATCAGATATAGTATACCGATTCATTGAGACATCCCATAATTACATAGACAGTGAAGCAGATTTTAGCTCAGTACTTAGATAAATCTGTGAAGTTATCAATGTGAATGTTTCTTCTAAAAGTAAAGATTGTCTTTCTCAGCCTGGGCAAATCTTCTTTATGTCCTTCCATAAATTCTCTATGGAGAATCTATCTAATGAAATAATTAGCTTCCTATATTTCATAGGACCACAGAATCTCAGACCTGAAAAGGCTCCCAATGGCCATCTAGTTCAATCCAAACTAATGAAGAGGCCTCTCCAAATCATACTTGAGAAGTGGTCATTCAGGTTTGGCTTGAAAGTGTCTAATGAGGAACCTATTACTTTGCCAAGAAGCCCATTCTATATTGAGATAGCCCTAATAATTAGGAAGCACTTCCTAAATTAAACCTAAATTTTGCTTCTTTGCAATTTCTACTCATTACTCCTAATTCTTCCATCTAGAATAAAACATAAGAAATTTCATCCATTTTTCCTAAGTAACAGCCCTTCAAAAATATGTGAAAGGAACTATCTTATATGCCTTAAATTTCTCCTTTTCTACGATCAATATCCCTAGCTCTTTCGACTGATCCTCATTTGGTATGATTTGAGGCCCTTCATAATCCTGGTTGCTCTCTTCTAGACTCTCTCCAGCTCATCAGTGTCCTCCCTAAAATGCAGCACCCAAGACTGAACATAGTACTCTGACTGTCATCTGACCAGCGTAGAGTACAATGGGACTATTAACTCCTTAGTAGTTTATGCTCATGTTGATTTTTCTGACTATCATATCACACTGTTGACCCATGCTGAGACTACAGTGCACTCAAACCTTTAGCTCTTTTTGAGATGAACTACAGTCTATCTACTCACCATATTTTATGCTCATGAAATTCTTACTTCTCAAGTAAATTAATAGAGTACTCAGGTGACTACCTATTGTGGAAGTTAAGTGGCACAGCGAATAGAACAATATACTCTGGAAGACCTGAGTTCAAATCCACTTAGACTCGGGCTAGGTATGGGACACGGGGCAAATTACTTAACTTCTATATGTCTCAGTTTCCTTATTTTCAAAATGGGAATAATTGCACCTACTTCCTAGGGCTTCTGTAAGCATGAAACCACAAACTGCTATATAAATGGTAGCTATTGATGTTGTTTCTCATTCTTGAAACATGATCAGCCCATTTAGGTACCAGTTAAAAAATCCTACCTTCTGAAAGAAAGGTAATCCCTCTTAATGATAGTGCCTTCCCTGTAAGATTAACTCCAATAGATCCTGTCTCTATCTTCTTAGTACCTAGTTGCTTGCACGTGGTCTCCCCATTACACTATGAGTTCCTTGAGAGCAAAGATTGTTTTTTATCATTGTGTTGTTTGTTTTTCCTTTCATTGTATCCCTAGCACTTAGCACATGTGCTACTGACTTGGTTTTATGTCTTTGATGAAATTTTTTTTGTTTTTTTATGTTTAAATAATTTTCGTTAATGTGCTACACCTTGATTGCCCACATAATGAACCTTTCCATATCCATTTCAGAACGTAAAGTTCTGATTCTTTTAGGAATGTGATAGTACAGGATTAAATAACATACTAGCATCATTGGAAACAATAATGATTGGATTTCATGGCATCTAACAACTTGGGATAATTGTAAACACTGTGGCAAGTCTAAAATTTGATCCTGCTCAAACCACTCCTCACCTCTTTACCAAACTATGGGCACCAAAAGACATCAGTGTTCATGTAGCACTGGAGATCTGAATTGCTCCTCCATATGTATCGCATAAGTATGATCCCAACACATTCTGACTCCTTGAAAAGAGCAGGCTAACTGTTCTTTAGTCGTAGCAACAATACACAGCCAACAAAATCCAGGCAGAATGCCCCCAGACTGATATCAAGTCTTTCATTCTCTTCTGTGGAGATCAAAGTCCAGTTGCTTTGTATAGGGAAGTTGGTTCAGTCCAGGTAAAGCAGCAAGGCACTTTAAGGGAAAGACAAGAAGCCACATCTGCCAGGTGAGCCACCACCTTGACCAGCACTCCCATTAGCTGCTGATAGAGAGGAGTCAAGAACTTTAGCCTAAGAAACAACGCCACCACTCTTTACCTCCCCCTACACATCCTACTTAGCCCAACTCCCTTAGCCATCATATAAGGAATTAACCCTTGTGATGATACGACTTGGAAACTCATTCTATTGGAGCTTTAACCTTATTATTTTTAGTTGCTATAGCTAATATATAAATAGGAAAAGAATGTTTTCACCATGAATGTAATTGGAGGTACTAAATGGCTCAATATCAGAAATAGAAATGACAATGGGAGGACCATTAAAGCAGATGTATTAGCAGTTGGCATTTTTTTTTCTCTTGCACCCTAGAGACCAAAGGACCTTTTCATTTGACTCGTAGCTAAACCTTCCTATATGTGTTGACTCCCTCTATTAGAATATGAGTTCCATTAAAGACTGGATTGCTTAGTTTTCTATTTGTATCACCAATACCTTGTACATAGTAACTATTTAACAAACGGTTTTTCATTAACTCATTCCTTCTTTGGCACACATAATGATATAACTTGAGATTCTAATATTCTTAAATATTCCCAAGATCCTCAGTGACTTATCTCCATATAAATATGAGCCAGAAAACACTCAAGGGGCAAAGTCACTGTCTTTCTATCTGCCTAGCCCACAAGGCTGTTTTTTTATGCAAACTTGTCAGCAGTAAAATGTGATTACTTTGGTATTATATCATGGTGAATGAAAATCAACAGTATAATTCCATATACGCAGACTATTTTGAATCACATAATTAAATTTTTATGATGATTTTAAAAGTAATTTAATAAGAAAATGTTATAAGAAATATTGAGCTTCCATCTCTGAAAATGTTTAATCATAAACTATTCAGGTTCCCTTTGAAGATGTTACAGAGAGATATTTCACTGGTTGGTGGAATTGAAGTAGATGAATTTAGGTTTCCTTTCAAACACCAGATACTATGACTCAATTCTAAGCATATCCAATGACTGAAACTAGACTAACAACATATTAGTGGATGAGTCTACCTTACAGGAACTCCTGATGTGAGCTGGCTGACATGGTACAACAAAGGGAGCTGTTTTAATGATTAGATGGGCTAGTCATATGTCACTGTGTATCGTTTACCTAGCCATTGAAATTTTCAAAGTACTGAATGTTTATAATGATATTTGTGTCTTATATTTATATAATGCCTTAGAGTTCACTTAAATACATTATACCATTTGATTCTCAATGCAAATGTATGAGACAGAAAGGGTATTTATAATAATTCTAACAGATGAGAAAAATGAGGCCCTAAATAATGGGTTCTATTTGATCAGTCGATAAACATTTATTAACCAATGGCTGGTGCCAGGCATTGTGCTAAGCACTGTGAATACAACAAAAATTGCATAAATAGTACCTGTGCCCAAGGAGCTCAAAATATTTATTTTTATTTCTTTTTCATTTTATTTTTGATGTATTATATTTATTTTTAAAATTATATTTAAAAATTCTTAACATTGATTTTTTAAACATTTTAGTTCTAAATTCTCTCCCTTCCCTCCTCCCCACCCCTTGAGAAGTCAAACAATAGATCAATTCTACATGTGATGTCATGCAAAACATATGTCTGTATTAGCCATATTGTGAAAGAAACACACACACACACACACACACGAAACAAGAAAAATAAAACGAAAACAAAAAGTATGCTCCAATATACACTCAAGAAGTCATCAGTTCTCTCTTTAGAGCTGGATAGCATTTTTCATCATAGGTCATGTGGGATTGTCTTGGGTCATTGTCTTAATTAAAGCAGCACAGTTGATCATCATTACCATATTACTGCTACTGTTTACATTGTTCTCCAGGGTCTGTTCAATTCACTCTGCATCAGTTCATATAAGACTTTCGAGGTTTTTCTAAAATCATCCTGTTCATCATTTCTTCTTTCGCCCCATATTAGTCATACTACTAGAAAAAAAACCCAAAACAAAACAGATTTTCCTTCCTTCCCCAAAAAAGAAAAAATATAGGGAAAGTGAAAAATAGTATGTTTCAACCTGCATTCAGACTCCATTAGTTCTTTCTCTGGAGATAGATTCTATTTTTCATCATGAGTCTTTTGCAATTTTCTTGGATCATTGTATTGCTAAGAAGAGCTAAATAATTCACATTTGATCATCATTAAAATATTGCTCTTACTGTGTACAACATTCTCCTGATTCTGCTCACTTCACTGTGCAACAGTTCATTTAAGTCTTTCCAGACTTTTCTGAAATCATCCTGCTCATCATATCTTATAGCACAATAGTATTCCATTATAGTCATATGCCATAATTTCTTCAGCTATTCCAAATTGATGGACACCACCTCAATTTGCAATTCTTTGCCACCACAAAAAAACTGCCTATTTCTTATAGCACAATAGTATTCCATCATAATCACATAACCTTGCTCAGCTGTTTCCCAATTGATAAGCATCACCTACATTTCCAATTCTTTACTACCATAAAAAAGCTGCCATAAATATTTTTTCACAAACAGTTCCTTTTCCCTTTTCTTTAATTTCTTTGGGTGTGAGGCCAATCAGGAAGTGAAAGCTCTTTCCCACCGATTCAATAGGCCTGGGGGGGCAACAAAGGGCAGCTTGTTAGAGGTAGGCCTACACTCTTTACTTACTAGGCACTAAGCCTCAGGCCCACACTCTTTTTTTTTTTCTTCAACCATGTAATTTTATTTTGTTTTAGTTTTTTTTTAATTTTTTTTTAATTTTTAGATTGCAACATACAGTTCTACATAATTTTGGTTTCCAGATTTTCTTCCCTCCCTCCCCCCACCTCCCCAAGAAGGCATGGCGTCCCATATAACTTCCAGGTATAACTAGGCATTGAATTAATTTATACATTTTCTCATGACTCACGAGAAAGGCGAAACAGAACCAAAATAAAAAAAACCACAACCCAACAACAAATACAAAAGAAAGAAGAAAAAAAAGTGGAGAGGAAAAAAGGCGAGAATGAAGTGTGCCTCGATTTGCATTCATACTTCGTAGTTCTTTCTCTGGATGTAGATAGCCCTCTCCATCGTAAGTCCTTTGGGGCTGTCTCTGCATATTGTGTTGCTGAGAAGAGCAAAGTCTGTCAGGGTTAGTCATCACAGAATCAATATATCTGTGGTTGTGTACAATGTTCTTCTGGCTCTGTTCCGCTCACTCAGCATTATGTCATGTAGGTTCTTCCAGGTTGTTATGAAGTCTGTATCATCCCCACTTCTTATAGCACAGTAGTATTCCATTACCTTCATATACCACAGCTTGTT
>JAQQSZ010017112.1:0-10873 GCA_028646595.1 Phalanger gymnotis
CGCAACACAGACGCAAATAGAGCAGACCTCTTTATGGCTTTATGATGGGTAATATATGTCTACCTCCATGCATTTCAGCAAAGAGTCACCAGCCTCTACAAAGCCAGTCTTTTTTCCACTGAAACACAGTGAGGCTACAGGAAGCACATTAACCATGATAAAATGGAAGGAGAAAAATGATTTCATCTCTGACCAACTGTCCCCCCTCCAGAAAGAAAATCCTTGAAAGCTCAAGTGATGAAACAGATCAAAAGGAAACTGAAAATGCATTAAATGTGGTGAAAATGGAAGTAGAAGAACTGGTCTCCCCACTGAACAAGTGGAAATTCAGCTTGGCAGAACAGAATACAATGACATCAGCAACTCAGAAAGCAGACTGAAGCCAAGACAAGCCACAAGCCAAGTTTTTCTAAGGTCTGGAAAGTACAACCAAGGGAGATTCAGTGGATTCTAATTGAAAACAAAAATTGTCGAATCTCTCCTCTACTGCAATCTAAGTTACTTCTACATAGGCCTTTAGCAGGTATCTCACAACACCCTGTTTTACATGTTAGCAAGTGTCAAAGGGAAATTTATGGAGTTGACATTGCCAACTTTTGTGCTGCCATATAAAGAAAATAAAAATTGAGTCCAACTATTGTTAAAAGTCATCCTTGATTCATTGAAGATATATATACCTATCTTATTTTTAATCCAATTTGGTTCTGTCTTATATGACAGGTATGAATCACAGAATACTAGAAGGTTAGAAGGGGAAAGTACCTCAGAAATCATTTTAGTTCAAAAGTTCAGTTCAAAAGCTTAATATTCAATCAAAGCATGTTCTTAGGTTTTGATACACAAACGCACACACACACACACACACACCTCACACTCATACTCACACACAGAGCTGCCTATTATGGGGCAGGTACAATGGAAGGAAGGAGACAGAGAAAATATCATAGAGGAGGTCACACCTAAGTTGGGCACTAAACAAGAAAGATGGAAGCACATGGAAATGTGGAGGAAAGCATTGCAGAGATGCACAACTACAATGAAGTAGGAGATGGCAGGATGGGATTAAAAGAGTCAGATTTGGACGAAAAGTAAACTAGAATACTTATCACCTGAGTATTTTTAGGAAAGTCACTTAAATCTCTGGGAACCTTAGGTTTTCATCCATAAAATCAAAATAATATTAATTTATTGTGTGTTCACAAGAGTTTGCAGGAAGCATTTTGAAAACCTTACATTTCTGCATAAATTTAACTTATTATTATGAATGCAATTATTACAACTGCATAGGCAAAAGTAGATGAGGACCTGAATTTTGGTGGGTGCAATGGGGATGAAAAGAATGGGCAGGTGGAAAGAGCTATTTCATAGTTAATGCTGATGAGACTCTGTAACTGTTACCTTTGCACTACAGTGTGCTAGGTGCTGGGGAGATACAACACTGCTGGGAGGAATCCCTTTACACACAAAACTTAATCCAGCAAATATCTAATGGTGACTTTGGTTGCCTTTTTACAAATAAAGGAAATGATGATTTTTTTGTGGTATCTTCTAAAACATGTAGAAATTAAGTACAAGAAAGCAGAAAGTAAAGGGAAATTCCATCCTAATAAGTGAAAACTACACTCAGCACTATTTAAGAGAGAGTGGCTTAGAGGCCAGAGAAGCCAAGAAGCTGAGACAAAGGCTCACTGGTGTCCCAGATCAGCCAAACCCAAACTATCTTCAGTGTCACCATGACCTCCTGGACCTTGTTGCCAGTCACCCTGATGCTGCTCTGCTCCAGCACCCTCTGCTCCCTGGGCTGTGACCTGACTCAGGGCCTTCTGGAAGACTTCTCACTTCTGCACCAAATGAGCACATTTTCCCTGGGGACATGTTGGAAGGACAGAACCAACTTTAACTTCCCAAAGGAAGTCATGGAAGGCAGCCAACTCCAGAGGGAAAATGGTACAGTCATTGTTTATGAGATGCTCCAGCAGATCTTCACCATCTTCAGCCAGAATGCCACCCCTACTGCCTGGAATCAGACCCAGCTCATGAAACTGCTCAGTGGACTGGATCAGCAGCTGGAACAGCTGGAGAGGTGTCTTGGGCAGGATGTGGAGTGGCAAGAGCCTTCCTTGGAAAGTGAGAACCTCAGGCTGGCCCTGAAGAGACACTTCCAAGGGATAAACCAGTACCTACAAAGTAAACAATACAGCCGCTGTGCCTGGGAGATTGTGAGAGTGGAGATCAGGAGGGTCTTTCTGTTCATGAACAAGCTCACAAGCAAACTCAGGGACTGAGGATGAAGAAGTGGACTCTCAGTAGACTTGAGCTCCTCGACTAATTTCCTCTTTCCTGAAACCCAGCATTCAATAGTTTAAAAGGACTGTAATTTCTGCAACAACTGGAACCATCTGAATTCACTGGGTTGTTTTTATCTTTTATTGGTGAGGCAATAGGGATTAAGTGATTTGCACAGGGTAATGCAGCTAATAAGTGTCAAGTGTTTGAGGCTGGATTTGAACTCAGGTCCTCCTGACTCCAGGGCTGGTGTTCTATCCATTGCACCACTCATTGGATTGTTTTTAAAATAACGTAAGTGGCATTTGTAAAAATGTAAGACCTAAGAATACACAGAAGGTTCATCTCTGCTCAGTAGCTGAACAGTTGTAATGTTTTATAATTGATATTGATATTTATTATATTTATAATTGATATTTATTTAGGCTTATCATTATTATTCATTGAGGAAAGCATATATTTGTATGGTATTAACAATGTCATGTTTCTATATTAAATGCAATTTTTTAAAAACCTCTTGCCCTATTATTTTTACTAAATAAATTCTCATCGCAAACCTAACTAGATATTCCCAAGGAAATGGATTACAGTTTCAGTGGAACAATTCACTTCAAGCAACATTTATTAAGTACTAACTATAGATGAGGCACAGAAGGAGATGCAGGCATCACAGAAATGACAAAATTATCGAGTTACTTCCCTCAGAAAGCTAATAGTCTGATGTAAGATTTCCTAATCTAGTACAGATAAATTTCAGGAACTTATTGGATTTGGATAGGAAAATGATTATATCTTTATTTTCTCTAAACTCTAATTATAATTTGGCATTCTCCTTTACTGTCAAAAATTTATTCTGAGGCTTCACTGTCCTTTCTAAGGGAACCAAAACAAACAAACAAAAAATAAAGAATCCCCATTCTAATGGGAGTATGCAACATAGACCCAAACACAGGTGATCTGAGAGTGGATGAAATCAAGGCAAAAAGATAGAGGATTAAAAACAAGTGGTCCAATAAAATTTTTTGAGGGAAAGATCACCTTAACTGAGAGAGAGTATAGAAGAGGAGGCATTGAGATTGAACCTGGAAGGAAAAAAGTATTCCAGAACTATTTGTGAGATGCTTGAGCAGATTTGTGGGTCAAAAACAAACCCCAAAACCTAAACAAAGTTTTTAGAAGGAATTTTATTAAGTATTTCAGCAAAGGAGGGAGCCAGAAAAGGTATGACTGCCTGACCAGAAAGCTGAGAGTCCTACACGTATGTAGGTTGCTTGAGATATATATCAGCACCTAAGTATAAACATTCAATAAAATTTGGATGAAGCCAAAACACAAGGTTTTTGGGTAGAACAAAAGACCTGGGTGGGCAGACCCAAAACAAGCATGCTGACTTCCCTGGACAGTCTCTGAGGTCAGTATGACCTATGGTTTTGGGTTAGAAAATTTCTAGTCACGTAAAGTTATGTTCAAACAATATAAATAAGTAATATTTTCCCCATAGTCTTTAAGCACCTGTTGTATAAATCTGCTCAGGTGAGCTTAGGTGGGAAGGCCTGATTATATCTTTGTTTGTAAGTAGGCCCAAACCCCTACTTACAGGTGCTAAGCCAATGTGTGCATGAAGCCCTCAGGGCCCTAAGAGGGGTGGCTAAGACCAGAGTCAGTGGTATGTGCTCTGAGTTCTAGTCAATCAGATGATGGCTAGGACTGTATAAAAAGAGAACCCAGTACTGGGAGCAGCAGAACAGAACTGGGAGCAGTGGAGTGGAGAGCAGCAGGATTCAGAAGCAGAGAGCCAGCATCGAGAGAGTACAGAGGGCAGACTGCTGAACAAGAGAGAGTTGCAGAGATGAAGGAAGTAGGAATCAACAGAGCTGCAGGAGAAAGTGCTGAGCATGGCAGAGAATTAGGATTTGTGAATGATCTTTATAGGAAGGCCTTAGCAGGGGAAGTATGGCTTGGTTCCTTGTTATAATACGTTGTTATAATTTCCTTGTTACTACAGTGAGGTGGGCTTATTGGTTTTGGAACACTATTGCCACAATTTCAAATTGGGGGCGTTGGTCCTTGAATCTGATCCTCTGGAGTCTAAATAAATGTTATGCTTCCTCTGCCTTCTACCTAGAGATTTCCTTATACTTCGTGATTCCAAACCATTCAGTCATGCTCATTGTCCTCTCTGAGGACATGAATTTTGTCTTATTCCTATAGCACCTCAATCAGAATATCTCTTCTGCAGTTTGGAATACCTCAGCATATTGGGTCAGCAACTGGAATAGCCACAGAGGAGTTTTGAGCTGGAGATGAGGTGGGCACAGCCTTCCATGCAAATGTAGAACCCCAGCTTGGCCCTGAAGAGCAATTTTCAAGGATTGAGTCAGTATTTTAAGATTAAAAAGTGTTGTTATTCCACCAGGGAATTGATCTGAGTTAAAATCAAGGGAGGAGGCACTTTCTGTTATGAGTAAACTAAGGAAGAAGAAATTAGCTTTCCAAATATTTCAGGTTCATAGCTAAGTGTTTCCTAAAACGAAGCAGCCAAACATTGTAATGGAGTTTGATTTCTTCAACAATTTAAGTGTATCTTCATTAGCTGAATTATTGAACACCATGTAAGCCGTCATTTGAATACTGAAGAGGGGTTAGAATGCATAGATACCTCAATACATAAACAACTTTAATTTTTGTAATTTATATTTCTCCATTTCTACTATTTATGCCTGTAATTCTTATTGTACATTGAGGAAGAAGTTTGTACAGTATCTGAAATCTTATTCACAATGAGGCTACAGTGAGTCCATTGATATCTTTTCCCACCTAAAGTGAATTTTAAAAAAGATACTTTATGTGCCCTTACAAGCTGTTTTACTAATGACCCACATCCCAGAATTGATTTAATGCAACAATGCAATTCAAATTTTATTAAAGTCTCATCATTTCCTAAAGAAGTGTAGTAGGAAGGCCAAATTTATGATCTCAAATATAATTATACATATCTATATATAAATATATATTTGAATGGTTCGAAACTGCAAGGTATGAGAGATTCTCTAAGTAGAAAGCAACAAAACATTTGTTTAGGCCCTACAGCAACAGATTCGCAAACCAGCCTCCCCATTCCGACATCTTGACCAAAAGACCCCAGGCCCAATAGGCCCGCCTCACAAGCGTAACCAGGAGGCCACAGAGAAGCACGATAACATTAAACCACATATTCGCTGGCCTCAAGTCCTTGCCCACACTCCTGGGTCCACAAGGGTTGGCTCTGCTTCTGCAGCTCCTGCTTTGGCTTTTTTCCAGCTTCAGCTGTAGTTGTCTCTTAGCTTGCCTCTCCTCACAGCTGAGCCTCTGGAGTCCTCAAGCACCGCCTCCACGACCAGAGACCATTGGTTCCTGAGTTGGCCCCTCTTAAGTTATCAATCTACGCCCACACAGGTTTCACACCTGATAGGGCTTTGGGCCTGGGGCTTAGCACTCAACAGCTGAAAGTACTTTCACTCAAAGTAAACAAAAGCCAAACTCCTGAAGTGCTAAGGAGCCCATTTTGCCTTACCGACACAAGAAGGCAGCTTGGAGTAGTGGGTAGAGAGGTCAACTCAAAGCCAGGGTTTAAATCACCCTATGACACATATTGACTGCATGATCCTGGGCAAGTAGCTTCACTCCTCAGGTCTCTAGGAACTTTCTAACACTACCAGTTACACAGAAGGTGCTAGTCTGCATTGGTAGAGAGAGCCTCCTCACTTGTTAGAGTTCTTTATAACAATAAAATCAGAGATCCAGTCCCTATCCCTATAGGCAGAGAATGGTGTCAGGTGCTCAGAACAAAGACATGAAAAGTGATATACTCACTGCCCTCGCAAAGCTTTCTTTTAAATACGATTTATTAGGACATATAGGGCATCTACACAAATAATTATGATAAGGGTCATATTATGGGGGAGAGATGAGATCCAAAGAAAATATTCAAGAAAAATCTGAAGAAAAATAAATCGCTTTTCACCAGATGATGTCAGAGAGGAGACTGGGGAAAGCTTCATAGAGGAGATACCACTTAAGTTGGTCCCTGAAGGAAAAGAAGGACTCAGTACGAGAATCTGTGGAGCAAGGATTCAGGTAGCAAGGACAGAACAGAGGTGAGAGTACAGGAAAGTATGGGTGAATAGCTTGGCCTAGAACCCTTAAAGGGAACAATGTGCAATGAAGCAGATGTTTGGAGCTAGATCATTAAAGGGTGTAATTGCAAGCATAAGTTTATATTCTATCCTAATGGCAATAGGGAGCCATTAAAGGTTCAGGAGAAGAATGATAAAACTAGAGCATTGTACCGGGAAGATTATTTTGGCATATGGACTGTATATGGTAACATTGTTGTCCAGGAGATGATTCAGAATTCTATTTCAATAGGGGAGAACTTATGAGGGAAGAAATAGGTGGTAGTGTGAATTTAAAGGAAGGAACAGGGGAGCAAGGAAAACCATCGGAACTGCTGACCAATATAATGAGGCCCATACTTCAACCTGGTGTGATCATAGGACATGGAACTTTGTCAGAAGCAGGGATCACCTCCCATGGAGCTAGATGTTGCCCTAGTACCTTGCCTTGAATACGCTGGGACATCCTGTTTGGTCCCCAACAATTGAGGCTTCCTTGAAAGTGATTGGAGATTGAATATCATGGGAGACAGGATCTCATCAAAGGAGCCTCTTCCCCTCTCTTTTATAGTCTCTAAGAGTGAGTGACAGAAACAACTTTGCCCCCTTGATACTTTTCCTCCTATTTTTCTCCAGTAAATATCTAGATTGTAGTGCATCAAGAAGGGAAGAGAGAATTTCTCTTTCCCCTCACCAAACCTTGGCAACTAACATAGAAGCATATAACAATGGGACATAAATTTGCTCACATAACTCTGATCCTGGAGTCCCTACACCTCACAGTTTAAGCTGTTTCCTTCAGCCTTTTTTCTCCTTTCCTGAATACAGGTCAGAGACTAGCTAACCACCTGTGAAACCCCAGGACTGAATTTTCCATCTTTGTGGTTTCTATCCCCAATTCTGTAATTAACAGGCTTATGAACATAACACCAATCTCTCCCTGAGTGTCAATCCTGAATCACCAACTTCCTATTGGATATTTTAAATTTTGTGTAACAGAAGTATCTCCCATTCAGCTTGTCCAAAAGAGAGCTCATTATCTTTTCTCAAACACCTGACCCTCTTCTAAAGGTTGCTCCTTTTCTCAAAGATATCCACGTTCCCCTAGTTTCACAGGTTCATCACCTCAGCTGTCTTGACTCCTCACTCTTCTTCCCTTCACACATGCAAATCAGTTGCCAAATCTTACTGTTTTTATTTCCACATCTTTTGCATCCAGTCGCTTCGTTGTCATTGTTGTTACTTGTCTATAATTTTTAAAAGGACAATGATATCACAGGATGATGGCTCCATATGGTTTTTAATTCAGCCCCTTACACCTTTAGCCTAGATCAGGACTGTTCAAAATGTGGCTTACTGGCTGCATGAGGCCTGCTGAACTATATATGTGGCCCCTCCTACAAGCATAGAAATTTACATAAATGCTTTAGTAAAGGAAGCCCAGCTGCCGCAGAGCTCTCACTAAAATGGCAGATCAAAATATATTGTCTATTGTTTCAATGAAAACCTAAGGTTGCACAACCCTGACCTAGATTGTTGCTACCAATTCCTATTTATCCCCCCTGTCCCCAGTATTTCTCTACTCCAGGCCAATCTTCATCCCTGCCAATAGTGACTTTCCTTAAGTACAGATCTTACCATGTCATCTACTACTCAATCAATTCCACTATCTTTTGCCTGTAGAGTCAAATAGAAGACTCCTCTATCAAGTTTTCACAAGCTAGCTCCAACCTATTTTCCCATCCTCATTTCACATTACTCCCCTTCCCACAGTCTATGAAGGCCAGACTGGCCTTCTCTTTATCCCTCATCTCTGTCTCTTTGCCCTTGCAATTGCCACCGACCCTGCATGTCCTTCCTCCTCACCTCTACCTCATAGAATCCTCCTCTTCAAGACGAAGGTCAAACACCCTCTTCTGTATGAAGTCATTCTTAATGCCCCCAACTGCTAGTTCCCTCCCTTCCAAACTACCTTGTATTTAAAACTGCTTTGTATTTATTACTATTAATTATCTCTATATTTGTTCTGTATTTAATTACATACATATTTCTCATCACCTTTGTGGGAAAGTAAGTTCCTTAACAATAAGAATTGCTTCACTTTTTAAATTTGTATCTCCAGTGCTTAGCACTGTCCTGACATATAATAGGTGCTTACTGAATCGTTATTGGTTGCTTGATCATAATTTTGAGTTTGAGGGTTGAGTTCCAGAGTCTGGTACCAGTTGTGCAGGAAGAAATGTCTTTAACAATATACACTGACCATACAGAGGATGGTTTAGAATATGACTGTTGAACTAAAGCCAAGCAATGAGTGGGCCAGGAGATCTGGACTTTGCCAGCCTTCCAAGAAAACTATTGTCAAGTGCTTACATAGTACAGGACTGAAGTGCATGTAAAATATCTCTTCAGCAGTCCAACAAAGGTTCTTTATCTTCTACAAGGAATATAATATGTCAAATGGATTACTTGAGTATTTTACAAGAGAAAGAATGACATATTGCAATGGTGGAGAACCTATGTCCTTAAGGCCACATGTGGCCTTCTAAGTCCTTATGTTTGACTTTTTGAGTGAATGCAAATTTTATAGAACAAATCCTTTTATTTTTATTAATATATTTTGTCTTTTACATTTATAATTTATTTTTAAGATGAACATATTTAAAATACCATAGAATAAAATAAATTTCAACAAAGTAATCCTCCCAGACTGACTTGCACATTTTGACCGTGGGAATATCATACCCTAAGCACATTTTGAACATTAATAAGCCATAAGGGCTAAATTGACAGCTGCTATGTTCATTGTTTAGTTTTGTAATATTAATTAAGGTGAGATTTTTTTTACTGTTTTTTTTTCTTTTGGAGCACTTATTTAATCAATTGCCCTTGATGAGTCCAGCCTTTGTTTCTTTGATTAAATTACGAGTCTTTGAGAACCTCATTGCCTCAAGGGAAAGCCTAGTTTACATGGGTTTGAGTCACATGTTTGTGACACTTCTAGGTCACGTGGGTTTGAATCACATGTTGTGATGCCCTTTGCCCCTGAATAGGGAATATAAACTCAGAGGTTGGCGATTTTTCTTTGGGGGCTCTCACTCCCCGGAAGAGTGTTGTGTGACTTGAAGAGACTCTCTTAAGAGCCCCCCAGCTGTAAACCCAGATGTTGATGCTTCCCTGGTAACTATGAATTTTGATTTGAATCAGACAAGGTCTGTCCATTGATATTTGTAATTTCTATTTGTATTTGCTCTGAAGTTCCGGGTGCTGGCTTTTCCTTCTGAACTAAGTGAGTTACTTTCTTTAGAAAAGGAGATCAAAGAACCTGTGCTGGCAGCTCTTGTTGTTAGTCTTGTTGGGTCTTACATTGCCACAACATCTGCTAGTCAAATTGTAGTTACAAGTTCTAACTTCCCCTGCCTGGCTAGTACCATTATCATGTGAAACTGCTTGGTGTATTGGTAATTAAGGTGGGACTTTTTTTTTTTTTACTGTTTTCTCTTTTGGAAATGCTAAAGTAATCAAATGCCTTTGACTGAGCCTTACTAGGTGTCAAACCCCAGGACTACCCTTTTGCTGATTAGGTGTGAATCCTTAGGGCCCTGACAGGAGTATATAAAATCCAAGGTTGGCCTTTGACTTTTTGGGCTCTCAGTCACTGGAATTTTCTCCCCATTTCTCCCCTCCCCCTACTCCAAGATGTCATATATTCTGATTTCCCCTTTCTCCAGTCTGCCTTCCCTTCTGTCACCCCACTCCCCCTCCATCCCCTTTCCCCTTACTTTTTTGTAGAGCAAGATAGATTTTTATACTCCATTGCCTGTATATCTTATTTCCCAGTTGTAAAAACAACTTTTTTTAAACATTTGTTTTTAGAACTTTGAGCTCCAAATTCTCTCCCTTCTTCCCTCCCCACCCACTCTCTTTGAGAAGTCAAGAAATTCAACACAGGCCACACATGTATTGTTATGCAAAACACTTCTATAACAGTAATGTTGTGAAAGACTACCTATATTTCCCTCCATCCTATACTATCCCACTTTATTCACATTTCTCCCTTGACAATGTCCCTTTTCAAAAGTGTTTCCTTTTGACTACCTCCTCCCCCAATCTGCCTTCCCTTCTATTATCCTTCTCCTTATCCCCTTCCACCCTACTTTCCCGTAGGGTACCCAATTGAGTGTGTAAGTTATTCCCTGCTCAAGTCAAATCCAATGACAGCAAGATTCACCCATTCACCCTCACCTGCCTCCTCTTCCCTCCCAAAAGAACTGCTTTTTCTTGCCACTTTCATATGAGATAATTTACCCCATTCTATATCTGCCTTTCTCAATATATTCCTCTCTCACCCTTTAATTTAACTTAATTTTTTTAGATATAATTTCTTCATATTCAACTCACCCTGTGCCCTCTCTCTCTGTCTCTCTGTCTCT
>JAQQSZ010017113.1:0-10872 GCA_028646595.1 Phalanger gymnotis
TCTAAGTTTGAGGGGATGCGCTGTTGATTTCAGAGCAATTTCTGTACAGCCAGCTCTGCTGCACCAGCACTCCTCCTTCCTCAAGAACCACCAACCCGGACCTGACAAAAATCTTAAGCAGGCTCTGCACTCCTGCTCTGATGTGCCACTTAATTTCTCCCACCAGGTGGGCCTGGGCCTGGAAGTAACTGCAGCTGTAGTTCTGTAGCTGCATTGCCCCCGGGGTGGTGGCCGAACTGCAAACTCTCTTCACTCTGTCCCCTGCAGCTTTTCCCACTAACCTTCTCTGTTGTCTTTGGTGTTTGTGGGTTGAGAAGTCTGGTAACTGCCACAGCTCACTGATTCAGGGCGATAGGGCTTGTTCTGCCGGGCTCCTGGTCTGGTTGGTCCTGCGGACGCTGGCGCTGGGCTACGCTCCCCTCCACTCCGTGCGCAATAGACCTCATCCACTGACCATCCAGGCTGTCCTGGGCTGGATCCCTGCTTCCCTCTGCTATTTTGTGGGTTCTGCAGTTCTAGAATTTGTTCAGAGCCATTTTTATAGGTTTTTGGAGGGACCTAGCAGGGAGCTCACGCAAGTCCCTGCTTTCCAGCTGCCATCTTGGCTCCACCCACTTAAACCCTCTCTTTGCCCCCACCATGTATTTCCTATCCACTGGATGGTATAGTAGAAAGAACATTAAATGGAGTATGTTTGTTAAATAAATGAGTCAAGGAACCTAGGTTCTAGCACCTCCCCTTTTCCCCCAATAACTACATTTGTCACCTTGAGTCAATCAACTTTCTCTGGGTCTTAATGTCTTTATCTGTAAAAATGAGTGAAGTTGATCTACATTTATTTCCCAAGCTTTTGAATATGGTTCACTTAGAAATTTTTTCTTTTTTTACTACAAACTTAAAAATTATCAGTGAGCCTTTCAAGATGTAAGAAGACCAGGGAAGAGGACTATAAAAGAAATAATGAATTTAAGTAGGTAGGTAGGGAGATAGATAGATAGATAGATAGATAGATAGATAGATAGATGATATAGATATATACACATACATAAACTTAACAAGATCATAATTTTGTATTCTTCTCTGCACTTATTCTTTCTTCTGTGAATTTTTAAAATGTTTTATTGATGCTCTTTTTTCCCACGTGTCTATCACTACCCACTAACTTCTATCTGCTCATAGATTTGCACTTTGAGGATCAAAGAAGATAATAGACATGAATGTGCTTTGAAAATTTAAAAGCCCTATGGAAACAAAATGATCGTTATTGAAATCTGAAAAACTTTCAAATTCCTTAAATAGCGTCATAGCAGTTCAGTTTGGGTTTTGTGCATTAATGAGCTAATTGGGCTAATTGGAGAGTTTATTCCCAATTTCAATTCCATTTGAATTTAATTATGCTTTTAAATGACTTTGTATTTATTTATCACAGCAGTTCCTACATACACTTGAAAAACAGTAGTACAAATATATATATGAGAGATTTTCAAGTGCCGATAGGATATGTTGGCTCAATTATAGGTTCATGGACACGTTTCAATGTTCTCTTATAGCTCTTTGTGCCTCCATGGTTGATTCAAAAGTAGAAAGTACATCTTGGCCATTTTTATCAGGTAAGTATCATGCCAAGTTTGGGTAGCAAAGAAACTAAGTCATGAGGAGTCTGAACCAGAAGTCTATCTTGCCAGGTATGGTTTGGCAGGTATTAAAGGTCTAGGTGAGTCAGATTTAGAATCTTAGAGAGTGACACTAGTGCAGAGTGTCACTAATGAGTGACAGAGAGTGATGCTAATGTAAGAGCGACACCACTGAGCCAGATGATCAATGCAGATGAGGCCTCAACACAGGGCAAATCCTGCTTTCTCTTTATCATGTTTTATACAGCCCAATATCTATGGTCAGCCCTAATAGACTATATAGGTCTAATAAATATTAATCAGAGTCAGAAGGATATTAGGGTTTTATAAGCTCCTTGAGGCTTTTTCATTTTTACTTTTGTTTCCTCAGTGCCTAGCACAGAGCCTGGAACATAAAAGGCCCTTAATAAATGTGTGTTGCATTGAATTCAGTTGAAATATAGATGAATACTTCTGCTAATTGGGGCAGGGCAGAGGGGCTGGGCTCAAAGTAGATTTCCAATAAACATTTCCTGAATTGAGTTTACTGAGTCCTCCCAGAATGCCTAGATATGCATCAGGAAGAAAGGATACCTCTTAAAATATCAAGATGTACCCTCCAAGAGATTAAAATCCTTGTCTCTTCCCCAGGAGCTAGTATCCATCCCCCAAAATTTACCTTATTATTTTTTTGGTATATGTTGTATATACTCATTCATTTACACATTGCCCTCTCCCCTCAATAGGATGTAAGCCCTTTGAAGGCAAGGACTGTTTCATTTTTGTCTATGTATCCCTAGTGCCTAGCACAGTGACACGTATGTGGTAGTCACTTAACAAAAGCTTGTTGAGTGATCGACTCAAAAAATTAATGCAGGTGAATGTATCCAATAACATGATATATGATATATGATATAATATCATATAGGTATATATAATGATACGTGTATGATATAAAATAATAGAAATAAGCATATCTGAAAGACTTATTTGTTCTGGTTTGCTAAGGCTCATAAAAAATGGTTCTACTCACAGGCCACTACTGATCATCCTTGTTTCATGTCCAGCCTCGACCGGTTCATCCCTTCTTAGGCAGCTTGCTGGTTCCCCATTCTCCGGGACTTTTGATATTGGTGCCACACTGTGGGCCTTCAACTGTTGCTTCTCAAAACTCCCAAACTCTAATGATCCACCAGCTTCAGCCTCCCCAACCACAGGGACTATCAACATAGGACATCATGCTTGGCTTGACCTATCCATTTTCGTGATCTTATAGATAACTGAATTGTTTGGACTTCTATTTCCTCATCTGAGAACTGGAAATATAACCATTTTCCTGTGTGTCCACAGAGGGATTTTCCATGGGTAGAGGATAATTTTCTTCTGTGGTCATGATAAGTAGAAAGTGGTTCACTGGGGCTTTTCTCTGTGGTGTTGAATTCTCTCCAATAGCTTAAGTCTTGGTTTCCACCTCAACCGCTAATGTCCACCTCTTCCAAAACTTATCTTATATTTTCTTTTGTATATATTACGTATTGCAATATGAGGGTAAATGTTTAACAACTGGCTCCCTGGCCAAAAAAATTATGCAAATCACACTTTTAAATTTAATCTGTATTATTAACATTTTCTCTACCACTTTCTCAAGTCTAGACAACCAGCCATTTCCAAGGCAGTCTCATTGAAAATTTAATAATAAGTTTATGTAAATCAATTTGCACTCCCGATTTTATGTGTTTACATAGACATATATGCACATATGTGCATTCCAAATATATATTCCTATGTACACATATATGTATATGTGTGTATATATTTATGCATATGTTGTCTCCTCTCTCTACCTAATAAAACATAGACACCTTGAGGGTAAGGACTGTTTTATTCTTCTCTATGTATCCCCAGAACCCAGCACAGTGCCAAGTACCTAACAGGCACTTAACAAACACTCACTGAACAACTAATTGATTGAATAGGAGTGAATGCATTGGATAACATGAAAAACCACAATGGAAATAAACATGTCCAAAGGGTGTGTGACTCTGGGCAAGTCATCTAATGTCTCAGAACCACCAGAGAATTCTATATAATCATAAGTTCCAAAACAAGTTCCTATTTGCATTATCGGGAGTTCCATCTCTAAGAGTTACCTATACAAGTGAAATCATGGGTCTAGTTTAAAAAAATCATGGAGGAATAGAGTCTAAATACCAGCTATTTCTAATTTGCTCTTTTATTCACAGTAATTCATGCATCAATTATATCTCTATGTTCAGGCCTTTCTCTAGTTCAGCTAATGATTGGACTGTCATATTGGTTTATAGGATTTCTGTTTTTATGGCTCCTTGGAAACATGGACCTTCCTTAGTCTTCTAGGTCCAATGAATCACAGAATTTGAGAGTTGGAAGGGACCTCTTCCACCCTCTAGTCCATCCCTTACTTACTTACCAAAGAGTCCCACGTAACATACTCAACAAATGGTCCCCCAACCTCCGCTTAAAGACCCCCGAGGAAAAAGAATCCAGCACCTCTCAAAACATCCCATTCTATTCCCTAGGAAGCTTTGCAACTTCTATTCATTCTGTCCTCTGGAGCCAAATAGGGCAAGTGTCACCCACCTCCAATGGCAGCTCTTCAAATCCTTGAAAAGAGTTAGAATATGTCCCCCTGAGTTTTTTCTCCTTCACTAAACATTCCCAGTTCCTTCAACCTATCTGCATATATGAACTCAAGATCCTTTACTGTTGTCATTACTCTGATTTGGACATTCTCTAACTTATTAATGCCTTTTTTAAACCCAGAACTTAACACAGACACCAAGAAGAAACCTGAGGAAATTAGAGAAGAATAAGGATATCTCCACCCTATTCCTGGAAGTCGTGCCCTTCTTTAATGAATCCCATAGCAGTTAAATTTTTATTTCACACAAACCAGTATCTCCTAAGTACACTTGGAAACCCAAAAATTTCTCAGAAACTGTAGCTCAGTGTATCCTCCAAATGCTTGTTAAGGTTGATGAATTTCAGCTATTGTTTTCTACCTATTAATCAGCTTGAATCAACTGTGGAGCTCTCACTGGGCAGTAAATAGCAGCTGCCCCTCCTCAGACTCAGGACTACTTACTTTATGAATTAGTCAGTCATTCTCCAAGTATATGTGCCAGGTATATGTTAGAGACACAGAGACAAAAATGAAATAGTCCCTGGCTAGTAGATGCTTCTAATATATAAGCATATGCCTATACAAGACATGTTAAATAAGATAATATTAGCAAAATGCTTAGCTTAGTGCCTGGCATATAGTAGGAGGTGCTTAATAATTTCTTCTCTTCCCACCCCCATACATAACTAAATAAGGTGCCTTGAAAGTCCTAGTACAGTTTTAAGCTTTAATAACTGAAAACTGCATAACATCTTAAAACATATTATAACTTTTGGGACACCCTATTATGTGTATATGAGATGGCAAAGGGAGAAAGGAACAAGAATTTATTAAGCCCCAACTACTATGTGCAGGGCACTGTACCAAGTATTATCTGATGTGAATAAATATGGGGTAATTTTGATGGAGAAGACTAGGAAGGAAATTAGAAAAGTTTTCATGAAAAAGGTGGGTTTTGAAGAAAAGTGGATATTCTAAAAGTAGGGATGAGAAGAAAGTGCATTCCAGGCATGAAATGCAGCTTGTGTAAAACCACAAAGGTGAGAGATAACATGGCCAACACCCAGGGAAGCCTATATGCTCTTGGCAGGATCCTTTAGGAAAAGGGGCTAAATGATGACACAAATTTCCTTCTCATAGTGTCATTAGACAAAGAGTTTTCTTGTCTGGTAAACTCAGACCTGCCCCCCACCTTACCCCTTCTTACTTTTATGTACCAGAGAAGCAAAAGGGGGGTAAAATCCTTTATATTCAATGTACGTAGATTAATGTGGTGCATATCTTTTTTTTTTCTTTTTGCTGTTGAAGCATTTCTGAAGAACTGATACTATCTCACCCTACTTTAATCTAGCACTAAGGCTTTTGTTGATGCTTAATAAAAAATGTGACCATTCAGTAAAGGATGACTTGCGAATACTGTAATCTGAAAAAATTGATAAGAAAAAGATCAAACTTTCCAGAAATTCCTGGCCTTTTTCTTTATGCTTATTTTTCAACATCACACCAATTCAAAATCTCTGGGGGAAATGACATTGTAAAACATCTTAGAAGAGACTGAATCACTTCACGCTAAAAAAAAAAAAAAGGACTGATAGCTTGAGAGAGATGAAGGTGCAGGGTGTGGTACTTCCTTTTCCGTACAACTCTTTTACACTTCTCAGTATTAAATAAAAAAAAAGATGGGGTGGGGGGGTTCAATGAACAGTGCACAAACAGTAAACAGGTCAATTTTAAAGAATGTATAGGACTTGACTTCTTGACTTGAGAAACAAGTCCTATACATTCTTTAAAACTGACCTACTTACTAAGGTTAAGGACAATTGCCTGCCTAGGCAATGGCTTTTGATAGTGTATATGACAGTTTAATATGGGAGGTGATATTGGATAGAATGAACAGAAGCTAGTTTGTTTCTGGCTGATCTAAGAAGATGGTTCAGAACTGAGACAGCTATGTGGAATTCTGATAAAGACAAGTACCATCTGGGAACAATCTAAGCAAACCACTTAAAACCACCTTTATCTCTCCAACATTGTTGTGACTAACTTGAACCCATTTAGGTTTCTAATATTTCTTTTCTTGTCTTTACTTTCTTATGAATGAAGCTTTGCTATACTTCAGTATAGCTCCTTCTCCCAGAAAGAGTCCTATTCCTTCTTGATGACCCATAACTAAATTGGACTTGGAGTTTTGAGGGAAGGAAAATATAAGAAAATTATAGTTTTCCTTGGCAAATCCAGTCTATCATGAGGACTGTTGTTTAACGGGTGCCCCTCCCCCCACCCCCATTCTATGAAGCCCAGATGGTGTTGAACTGTGTGCTGATTCAGTGTTGAAGGACTCGGTACTTTGGGAGTGATGAAACAATACCCTTAGTCCATGTCATAGCAGCAAGGGGTGCCTGTATCATTAAGCCAGGAAACTGGTACACAGTGAGGAAAATGTTTTTAAAAAGGAATGATATCAGCTCTTTCTCTTTCCTGAGAGAGAGAGAGAGAAAGAAAGAGAGAGAAAGAGAGAGAGAGAGAGAGAGAGAGAGAGAGAGAGAGAGAGAGAGAAGGAGAGACACAGATAGACAGAGACAGAGACAAAGAGATTGAGAGAGACTGAGAGAGACAGAGAGGGAGACAGAGACAGACAGACAGAGAGAGACAGACAAAGAGAGTCAGAGACAGAGACAGAGAGAAAGCAGGGAGGGAGGATGAGGGTGAAGAGATCTTGAGAATTTACACTTGACTGTGTCAAATACAACGCAAGCTTGTATGGGCTGTAGTGTCAGAACTGTGGTTTAGAAGTGTCAGTTGCTGCTCTGTTTTGGATTTGTTGGCCACTGTCCCGCTATGGAGATGTGGGCATGCTGTTATGGTGATAGACGTCTCTGATGAAACAAACTCTCTCTCTCTCTCTCTCTCTCTCTCTCTCTCTCTCTCTCTCTCTCTCTCTCCTATATTATATATATATATATATATATACATATATACACACACATACATAATATATGTATATATATATATATATGATGACTACAACAATGTCAGGAAACATTGATGTGTTGATTACTTTGCTGAATTTTATTTGAAAACAATACATGAGTCCTTTGGAACTGTCTTGGATCATTGTATTGATCAGAATAGCTCTTTCACAGCTTATTGTCACTACAATATTGCTAGTACTACCTAGTGGTATTGCTTGGTCATGGGGTATGCTCAGTTTTATTGTCGTTGGGGCATAGCTCCAAATTGTTCTCCAGAATGGCTGGACCAGTTCGCAACTAATGCAACAGTGCATTAGTGTCCCTATTTTTCCACATCCCAACCAAGATTTGTCATTTTCCTTTTCTGTCATGTTTACCAATTTGATAGGTATGAGGTAGAACCTCAGAATTATTTTAATTTGCATTTCTCTAATTATCAGTGATTTCGAGCATTTCATGTGGTTATTTATAACTTTTATTTCTTCTTCTAAAAAGTGCCTGTTCATAACCTTTGACCACGTATCAATTGTGGAGTGACTCTTATCTTTATAAATTTGGCTCTGTTTCTTATATATTTGAGAAATGAAGCTTTTATCAGAGAAACTTGCTGCAAATGTCCCCAGTTTCTTGATTTCCTTCTAATTTTAACTGCATTAATTTTGTTTGTGCAAAAGTGTATTTTTAAAATTTCATGTAATCAAAATCATCTATTTTACTTCTCATGAGCTTCTCTATCTTTTATTTTTCCACAAATGTAGACTTCTTCTAACTGTCCTAATAATGTTGAAGTTCTCAGGAGTTAAGTGTAGTATGTTCCCACATAGGAATAGAAACAGTTTAACTTTATTAGACTTTTATAATTTCTCTTTCATGTTTACTTTTTTGTGTTTCTCTTGAGTCTTGTGTTTGAATGTCAAATTTTCAGCTCTGGCATTGTCAACAGGAATGCTTGAAAGTCCTCCATTTCATTAAACATCCAGGTTTTCCTCACTTAGAGCTTATATTCCATTTTGCTGGGTAGATTATTCTTGGCTGTAATCCTAGCTCCTTTGCCTTACAGAATATCCTATTCCAAGCCCTTGATTCCCTTTTTGTGGTAGCTTCTAAATCTTGTGTGATACTATCTATGATATATGAATAGTTTCTTTATAACTGCTTATAATATTTTCTCTGATCTGGGAGCTCTGGAATTTGGCTATAATATTCCTGGGAATTTTCATTTTGAGATCTGTTTCAGGAGGCGATAAGTGGATTCTTTCAATTTCTATTTTGCCATCTGGTTCTGAGAAGTCAGGGCAGTTTTCTTTTATAATTTTTTGTGAAATATTGTGTTTAGGCTCTTTTTTTGATCTTGGCTTTCAGGTGGTGCAATCATTCTTAAATTATCTCTCCTCAATCTATTTTCCAGATCATTTGTTTTTTTCTTATATTTCACCTTTTCTTCTCTTTTTTTTATTCTCCTGATGTTGTTTTATTGTTTCTTGATGTGTCATAGAGCCATTAGCTTTCACCTGTCCGATTCCAATTTTTAAGTAATTTTCTGCAACAAAGTTTGGTACCTCTTTTACCAATTGGCCAGTTCTGCTTTTTAAAGTTATTTGCTTCAGGATTTTTATCCCTATTTTACCATGTTATTAGTTCTTTTTTTCATAATTTCTTCCATTCCTTTAATTTCTTTTCCCATTTTTTTTCCTCTACCACTATTATTTGATTTTTAAAATCTCTTTACCTCGTCTAGGAATTCTTGATGTGCTTGTGTCTAATCAAAATTTTTTCTTTGAGGCTTTGCTTAGCTATTTTTGCATTGTTTGCATCTTCTGAGTTTGTGTCTTCAACTTTCATCATAGTAACTTTTTATTGTCAGATTCTTTTTCAGCTATTTTCTCATTTTTTTTCTAGTCTATTTCTTGACTCTGAACTTCATATAAATTTTGGGTTCTACTCACCCTGGGTGGGGATGAAATGTCCCAAGATTCAGGTCTTTTCACGTTGCTGTTTTCACAGCTAGTTTTGTGGGTCTTTAAGTTTTTGGTGCTTCCAAGATAGTATGATTTGAGGAAAACAATGATCATTGGTCCTTACCAATAAAGGGCCCCTGTTCCCTTGCAACCACAAATGATAATACCCCTCTCTGCCCTATAACTGCCACTAGGTCACCTGCACCCTTGTGACAGTTCTCTGTTCTGGAACCATGACCTGGAACTGGATAATGGGCAATGAAATTACCAAATAGCAATTGGTCCATGCCCAGCACCAGCACAGGGGTCCCTTGTAATCTCGTTCTTACTAGTTGTCCAATTCTACTACCATCTCTGGGCTGAGAGTTCCTAAAGGTGCTGCTTCTGCTGTTGCTGATGCTGCCTCCAAGGTCTACCACCAAGGTCTTGCTGCCACATGCACTCCAGGAGGACAGCCCCCACCTTAGTGTCACAGACCTTTTCTTCTGACCTCCTAAGTTATGTTAGGCTGGAAAAATGTCCCCCCCACCCCTGACCTTTTGTTGCCTATGCCATTCCAGAATTAGATTTGACTCATAATTTTAAAGTTATTAAAAAAAGGAATGTAGGGAGAGTTCTCTCCTCTACTCCTCTACTCTACCATCTTGGCTTTGAATTTATTCTTTTTAAAAATCTTTTTACTTTCTTTTATGAAAAAAGGTTTGCTGGATGGGATAGAGGAAGTAAAGGTAATTCAGAAGTAAAGGTAATATCAAAACAAAAGATATCAATAATATATTTTTAAAAGAAAGATAATTATGGGGGGTGGAGCCAAGATGGAGGCTGGAAAGCAGGGACTTGCCTAAAGCTCTCCCCGAGATCCCTCCAAACACCTATAAAAATGGCTCTGAACAAATTCTAGAACTGCAGAACCCACAAAATAGTAGAGGGAAGCAGGGATCCAGCCCAGGACAGCTTGGTTGTTGCTGGGTAAGGTCTATCACATGGAGCTGGGAGTAGAGTAGAGCAGAGCCCAGTGTGGGCTGCACCTGAACCAACCAGACTGAGAGCCAGGCAGAACAGGCCATAGCGCCCTGAATCAGTGAGCTGTGGCAGTTACCAGACTTCTAACCCACAAATGTCAAAGACAACAGAGCAGGGTAGTAGGAATGTAACTGCTGGCTCAGAGTGAAAAGAGTTCTTGGTTGGCCACCTCCTGGGGGCAGAGGAGGTGGTACAGCTCTGAGGCTGCTTCCAGAGTTACAGCTGCAGTTGCTTCCAGCCCCAGGCCCACCTGGTGGGAAAAATTAAGTGGCACATCAGAGCAGGAGTGCACAGCCTGCCTGGATCTGAGTTGCGGTCCAGGTTGGCGGTTCTTGGGAAAGGAGGAGTGCTGGTGTGGCAGAGCTTGCGGTGTAGAAATAGCTCTGAAAACAGCAGTGCAGCCCCTCAACCTTGGGACAAAGTACTCTATACTCTACAAGCAGTCATACCCCCATGAAAAACTCAAGGGTCAAGTAGTTGCCTGGGAACATGAACAGGCAGCGAAAACAGACTCAAATTCAGACTCAGACTTTGGAATCTTTCTTTGGTGACAAAGAAGACCAAAACATACAGCCAGAAGAAGTCAACGAAGTCAAAGAGCCTAATCAAATGCCTCCAAGGAAAAGATGAATTGGTCTCAGGCC
>JAQQSZ010017114.1:0-10872 GCA_028646595.1 Phalanger gymnotis
TATGACTTTGTTAACTTCATCTGACTGTATGTTTTGGTCTTCTTTGTCACCAAAGAAGGAATCCAGAGTCTGAGACTGAATCTGGGTGTGTTTTCAATGCCTGGCCATATTCCCCTCCAACTTAATTAACCTTTGAGTTTTTCATTTCCCCTCTGGAAAAATGAATGGGTTGAATTAGATGATCTCCCATATAATCATAGGTATAAACGGGAATAGAAGGAATCCTTGAGGTCATCAAGTCCAGGTCAATCTTTTTATGGAAGAGACAAGTGAGACGGAATATAAGTGGCTTGTCCAAGATGCATTAGAAGTGAGTAATCTATCTGGAATCCAGAACTTCTAACTTCAAATCTAACTCTTTTCTCTCCTATGCCAGGCAAAAGTCCCTTTCAGTATCAGATCATATGTACATGTAGCCAATCTATTTGTTACACTCAAATGTTATTTTCAGTAATTCCAATTCAGCTTAAAGTGCTTAGCAATGCTTCAACAGTTGATGTGATCTATGAGACATAGAGAAAAAATCCTTAATGTAATAACTAATAAGTATAATTAACAGAAGAACAGTTAGGTGGTGCAATAGATAGAGTGTAGCACCTGCAGTCAGGGAGATCTGAGTTCAAATCCAGCCTTTGACACTTGGGCAAATTCTCTTAACCCTATTTGCCTCAGTTTCATCATCTGTAAAAACAGATGGAGATGGAAAAGGCAAGACACTTCAATGTCTTTGCCAAGAAAATTCCAAGTGGGATCACGAGAGTTGAACACAACTGAACGACGTAATCAACAGAAAGAATTCCATACTTTAGCTATACATGAAAATATTATGTTTCATCTTTCTAGTCTATTCTCTTTGTCAATAAATGGGAAGCATGACATTATTATTCTATCTAGAATGAGGCTTGTTCATGGCATTAATCAGAGTTCTGAATTCTTTAAAATAGCTTTCCTTTACCATGTTTTACTCATTGTATATGTTGACTTTCCTATACCTGCTCCCTGCACACTGCATCAATTCATTCAAGTTTTCCCAGGAATCTCTGAATCATTATCTTTTGCAATTTCTTCTAACTTAATAAAATCTCATGGCATTCATATACAGTATTTTTTCAGCTATCTCCCAGTTAATGAGGTTTCCTTCTAGCTCTTTGGTATTACAAAAAAAAGTGTTGCCTTAAGAATTTTCATATATATGGATATTTTCCCTTTGAATTTAACCTCTTTGTGGTATCCGCTTGGTAATGGTGCCACTGAATCAAAGGGCATACCAGTTTGGGGAATTTTGGATATAGTTGCAAAGTGCTTTCTAAAATGTCTGTGCCTTTCAAACATCCACAAACAGTGCATTATTATGCTTATCCTACCATTACCCTTCAAAAAAATGTCATTTTCTTTTTTTTTTGGCTAGGAACTATTTGCTAGGAAATATTTATTTTCTTGAGATGTGAATATAGTTGCCATTCATATATCTATCTAGATCCAAATAATGAAATATCACATCATTTGTGTGAAGCTGTGAAAACAATGCTGCTAGCAGCTGCTGTGGAGGTGTAAAGCTAACAACAAGACCAACAACACCAGCACACAGGAGGGCTGCTAGCACAGGTTCTTTGATCTGCTTTTCTAAGGAAAGCAACTTTAAGGGGTTTATAATCTCACTTTAATTAAACATACATATATCATTCACTTATTTCAGGGGAAAAAGTCAGCATCCTGAACTTCAGAGAAAACAAACAGGAATTACAAGCAGAAATTATACAAACAGAGTAAATAACACAAATCGGCAGACAGGGCTTCTGTCTGTCCACAGCAATACATTAATAGTTACCAGAGAGAGAAGCACAAACACTTGGATTTTCAAACCCAGAGTTTTGTCTGGCAAAATCACAGGAATCATCTTCCAATCAGTGAGCCCCAAAGCAAAATGCTAATCTCAGAATATATATACACTTCTTCAGGGTCAGAGTGTGTCACAACCATGTGACTTAAACTCGTGTGAGTTAGGCTTTCTTGTGACTTAAGCAGGTCATCAAAGACTCTTGATTCAATCAAAGACTCTGGATTGAAACAAAGACAAGACTCAATCAAAGGCAGTTGATTACCTTAGTGCTGAGAAGAACTAGAACTGCAAAAGAAAAAAGAGCAAAACAAAAAGTCCCACTTTGCTTGCCATTATAGAAGCATGTATAGATTATATGAAGTTTTCCTTCAACAATGGATACTACCTATATTTCACTAGCACTAGATGCAAAGCTAGAGGGCTAACAACAGCTGTTTTTCTGCTTGATAAAAATAATAGAGAATTATTTTGTCTTCTCAGGGTCAGGAAGACCTGGGTTGAAAACTGATCTCAGTCACTTACAAACTTTGTGACCAAGAGCAATTTACTTAACATCTGTCTACCTCAACTTTCTTATCTACCAAATTAGAATAAAGATAATAGCTACCTCCAAGGATTGTTGTGAGAATAAAGTGAGAATGATTGTAAAGCACTTCATAAAAGCTTGAAGTACTATATAAATGTTAGCTAAATATCCAATTGCCTCACCCTCATCAAAGTGAATGACAACTACCTACTTCTAGTGTTTTATGTGAGCACAAATAGCATGCCAGAAGGACAATAAAGGATTGTGGAAGAGATTAAATTACGAAGTTGTCCACAAGAAACTGAAGACATAGGTGGTATGTTTTCCATACTACTACATATTCAACTCAAAGAACATAGGAGAGAAACATTCATTCTGGATGTGAAAACATGACTAAGAAAAGAGTGTCTGAAAATTGAATTTTAAAAACATAAACAGTTATTTAGGAATGGAAGTCACCTCATAAATGCTTATATGGAGTATCATATCATATTATCATAAAAACTGAGTATCTTCCAAGGTTAACTAATATAGATTTGTACTAAGAAGGATTTGGGGGCAAAGGAGGGAGAAGAAACTGCGTATATATGTCCACAAAGATAGACAACACAGAGAATAGCTACAGTGAAGTAAGAAGAAGCATAGTTGAGACACATATAAACATATGACCGAAAAAAGAAAAGAAAAAGTCAATATTACAGCCCTTTGGTATCAAAAACCTATGCACAAATGCACAAAGTTTATGGAGTAAGCAAAAAAATTTGAGGTAGTAATGCATGGAGACAAAATTAACCTAGTTGATGATACTGAAACTTCATAGGATTAAGTCTAGTGCAATACAAACCTTGATGGATATAACTTATAAAAAGAAACAGAATACTTAAAAATTGTTCAAGATGGTTCACAATGCATATTAATAATATACATACATACATACAAACAAATATATGTATGTATGTATGTATGTATGTATATATGTATGTGTGTATATGTGTGTGAGTATGTGTCTGTGATGCAAGAAATCCAGAAACCTGAGGAGAAAGCATAGAAAACATTTGGGTCAAGATTAATGAAAGAAGAAATAGAAGCAATTTTGTCATCAGAATATTCAGTACTCCATATCACTTGGGCAGAAAGAAGAAATAAATGAGGAGTTATAGAAGCAGATTGGAAGCTTGCCATAGAGGCATGGTGTAGTAGTTATGGGATATTCAATTATCCAAACATCTGAGCAAAAGGAACCTCCCTCTTCTCACTCTCAATCATTCTTTTTATCTTTCTCTCTCCCCATCCCCACCCCTTCATCTCTCCCCATGCTTCAGATAATCACAGCTAAGAACTGCAATGTTCTCTTTTTGCTTACAGTGCTACATATAGAATTATCCCTTTTTGGAGAAAATATCCAAATCACTGAAATTCTAGATCCATTGAGTATCTGGAATCTCTGATTACTTGAATTCTGTACTTTAGATGATGAACATTGAAGTGCTATGGTTACATAACAGAAGCAGGGCTGACTTTGGTTCAAGTGGTGCCTCTCACACATGCTGGCTATCTGATTCTGGAAAAGTCAATGATCCCCACAATACTCTCAGCAGCTAAGACTAAGTTGCAGAGAAAGTTCTGACTTAAATTGAAGAGAATGTTCCTCTCCAGGACGTATCTACCTTGATAAAATCCAAGGTTTGAATCCCTCTAACTCAACCAAAATTTCTGTAACAACAATGTGGGAAATGCTAAAAGTAAACATGGAGTGATTCTACTGAGAAAACATGAAGGCAATACAAGAAATTTTAAAAGATATATTGAAGGAAAAAATAGAATCAAAGAAGGGTTAGGACCATCTCTTGTGGTTGATGATATTATTATAACTGACAAGAGAGAGAAGACATCACTGGTCAATGCTTATTTTCCTTGTGTTTTCTCTGACACAGAGAATTCCTTTTACCCTGGGAAAGACAAGATAAAAATGACTAATAGGAAGCTGATCCCCAAGATAAGTAGGAGCAAAGTAAGAAAGTACCTAGTAGTTCTTGATGAATTCAAGTCACTGGAACATATGAGTTATATCCACAGTTACTGAAACAATTAACAAACATGATAGCTAAACCATGGTAAGTAAAATGTGAAAGAGCATAGAAAATAGATGAGTTACCATAGGACAGAAGGATACATGTTGACTCTATATTTTTAAAAAAATGGGGGAAGATGGTAGCAGACTGCAATCTAGAATGATTCAGTAGAAATTGTCAGAGAAATCTAGAAAAAGAAGCAAACATTATAAAAAGTCAATGAACAATGAACAAATCATGCCAGACTAACCTCATTTCCTTTTTTGATAGAATTACTAAAATCACAGATATAGAGAAACTTGATATAATTTATCAGAATTTTACCAAATCCCTTGCTAAAAATAACAATATTCTTGTAGTAAAGTTGGAGCAATATTTAGAATTGATTGAATGTACAGATATAAAGAGTACTTGTTAATAGTAGATGTCTATTTGGCAGCAAGTTTCTATGCGAGTGCCCCAGGATATGCGCTAATGTTTGACATTTGGCCATTTCAAATTTTATCAATGATTTAAATAAAGGGATAGATGACATGCCCATCAGATATGACAGATTTCTCAATTTAACAATTTCAAATGACATAAACTTGGAGGGAAAATTGATATACTGGAGAAGAGAGTCAAGACTTAAAAAAGGTATTTCTAGGCCAAAAAGACTAAATTCAATAGCATACAACCAAAATCTCAAACTATGTTCAAAAAATAAACTGAGTACAAGAAGTCAATTAAGAGACGGAAATATGTGTTTTTAGAAAGTTGTACACTGAATTTGAGTCAACACTGGGTGAAAATGTTAATGTTTCCTTGGACTGCACCAAGACATATATAATTTTCTGGAATGAAAGGCTGACCCCTTCTGTATTCTTCCCTGGTCAGGTCACGTCTTGAGGGTTATGTAGAGTTTTGGGCAGTACGATTCGAGAAAGACATTGATAAGTTAGAGGTCATACAGGTAAGGACAATAATGATAGTGAAGCTATCTTATCTATAACATATACGAATGACTTGAAGGAACTAGAGAAGTTTGGCCAAGAAATAAGAGTGGAAAAGGGAAAAACAAATTGTTGTCTTCATGTATCTGAAAGGTTTTAATTTGGAAGAGGGATTTAATTTGTCAGGTGGATGTCAATCAGTCAATCACTAAAATTTTTTTTGTTAAACTCTTACTACATGGTAAGCACTGTGCTAAACACTAGGCTTGAAATTCCAGCTTTTTCCTTTAGGTACAGGAAAATAGAATGTTGTCCTGCTGTTATCTTGTTACCCACATAATAAAAATGCCTTAGTTGGTCTAGATGCTCTCTGGGGTCCCTTCAGACACTGATATTTTGTGACTCTAAGAGTAAAAGAAAAGATGCTATCTACCAAATGTGCTCGAGTACAATTATGCAAAAAGGAAGAGATTAAATTTATTCTTGTATAAAACTAGAGATTTGCAGGGAGAATATTTGTTCCTTTTAAGCTCCAAATATTCCATATTTAATTCCATAAATCATACTTTGGGGGCATTTAATAACAAATTTTATGAAGTTTTTCTGAGGGCTTGACTGTGACTATTATTTGTTGATTATAAAATACAATTTTACTTGTTGGAATAAAACATGGCCTTATAGATGCTTCTTCAACAAAGTGTCCAGGTTGCCTTTTCCCTCTCCTCTCTCAGCTCTCCTGAACATTCTACCAGCCATATCCTATCATGGTGGCTACAATGGGGAATGGGTCCTATATAGTGCCCTACACCAAATCTTTCTATGAACGAAGGAATGGGAGGGGATTGCTAAGCTTGAAGACCAAAAGAATCTTGCCATTTACCTTGATACTAGCACCCCTAGACTTCGCCCTCCCAAGAATCTCATCTGACCTTCCATTTTTTGGGAGGTGGAGCATATTCCTTAAAACTGGACTTCAGTACTAAAGTATACTTTCATTTGAATTGTAGGTATTGTTTCCCTCACTTAGACTGTCAGCCCATTGAGAGCCAAACTGTCAATTTGTATCCCTAGAATTTAGCATATTTCTTGGCACATAGTAAATCTTTTTATCAGAGCTTTTTCATCCATTCGTTCACTCACAAAGACCAAACAGAAGAGGTACCCTCTATGGATTTAATTCAGGTGTTGAAATGTTCCTGACACTTTGGTTTGTATTACATCAAGACCAAGAAAAGTAATTACCACTCTAAGGCATTGTGTTAAAAGAAAAAAAAAGTGGATGAAGCATACATATTGCAACAAAATGACATATGCTAGACACTACCACTAGGACCCCAGTTAAGTGCTGGGTAACATGGCAGACCCCAACAGACTCTAGCAATGACAGCCAAACACCATTCCACTCGTTCAACATAGCACCAGACATGAGGGTCCCCCATGGACCTCAAGGTGGCAACAGTGCAGAACCAAGTAAACAGCCAGGGCATGCAGGCACTGACACAAGAAGCCTCAGACAGAGTCCCTTCTTTGCTGGGAGCAGAGATCAAATTGAAAAGAAAGGAAAAAGTGCATCCTCTAATGCCTCTCCCCCCAAAAAAAGATGGACAAACAACAACAACAAAAAGAATCTGACCATAGAAAGTCATCATGATGACAGGGAAGACCAAGATACAAGGACAACAATGTCAAAACTCCCATGGGCAAAGTTTCAAATAAATATGGGAAGTGGACACACACCCAAAAGTAACTTATGGAAGAGCTCAAAAAGGAGCTTAAAAGTAATATGAGACGTAGAAGATAAATTGGGAAAAGAAATGAGAGTGATGCAAAAGAATCATGAAAAAATAAACAGCTTGGAAATCTGCTTAAAAAGTAGGCTTTGCCAAATGGAAAAGAAAGTGCAAAATTTGATTGAGGAAAACATCCCCTTAAAAGTTAGAGTTGAGTAAGTGGAAGGTAATGACTCTATGCGACATCAAACCAATTCAAAAGAATGAAAAAATGGAAGAAAATGTAAAATGCCTCATTGGAAAAAACAACTGGCCAGGAAAATAGATCCAGGAGAGACAATGTTAAAATTCCTTAAAGTCATAATCAAGAGGAGTAATTGGACAGCATCTTTCAAGGAATTGTCAAAGAAAACTGCCCTGATGTCCTGGAACTATAGGACAAAATGGGCATTGAAAGAATCCATCAATCACCTCAAGAAAGAGATCCTAAAAGTAAAACCTCAAGGAACATTATAGCCAAATTTCAGAACTATCAGATCAAGGAAAAAATACTACAAGTGGCCAGAAAGAAACAATTCAAATATTGGGAAATCATAATCAGTATCCTACAGGACTTCGCAACTGCAACTTTAAAGAATCAAAGGTCATGGAACATGCTCCTCTGGAGGGCAAAGGAGCTAGGACTACAACCAAGAATCACTTACCTAGCAGTATTCAGCAGGTTATATCAAAGAAAAAGGTCGTTCAATGAAATAGAAGGATTTCAAGCTTTCATAAAGAGAAGATCAGAAATAAACCAAACATTTAACCACCAGTATTGGCTCACAGAGGGAATAATATGTGTGTGTGTGTGTGTGTGTGTGTGTGTGTGTGTGTGTGTGTGTGTGTGTATAAAATTAGTGGAATATAGAAATCTATCTTAGTCAACAGGAAAGTATGAGAAGAGGAAATTGAGGGGACTTGCAGAAGGGAGGGCAGATCAGGGAAGGTGGTAGACAGAAGAAAAACACTGGTGAGGTGGGAGGGGGTGAAATGAGGGAGAGGACAAACAAGAGGAAGAATAGGATGGGGGTAAATATGCAGGACGTAATCATAACTGAGAAATTGATTGGGATGAACTCTCTCATAAAATGGAAGGGGATAGCAGAGTTGATTCCAAACCAGAATCCTACATTATGTTGTTTACAAGAAACACACTTGAAGTAGAGAGACACACACAGAGTAAAGTAAGGGGCTATAGCAGAATCTATTATGCTTCAACTGAAGTAAAAGACAAACAAGCAAACACACAAAAAACAGGGGTAGCAATATGGATCTTAGACAAAGTGAAAGCAAGACACCACATTTTGCTAAAGGCTACCACAGACAATAAAAAATCATTTTGAAAAAGCAAGGGATAGTCTACCTGTCAGATCTATGGGGAGGGGAAGAATTCATGACCAAACAAGATAGAGAGCATTATGAAATTTAGAACAGCTGATTTTGATCATATTAAATTGAAAAGCCTTTGTACAAATAAAATGAATGCATCCAAGGTTAGAAGGAAAGCAGAAATGTAGGAAACAATCTTTACAGTAAATGTCTCTGATAAAGGCCTCATTCCTTAGATGTATAGAGAGCTGAGCCAAATTTTTGAGAATATAAGCCACTCCTCAACTGATAAATGGTCAAAGGATATGAACAGGCAGTTTTCAGATAAAGAAATCAAATATATCTTTAATCATATGAAGACGTGCTCTAAATCACTTTTGATTAGAGAAATACAAATTAAAACAACTCTGAAATACCACCTCGTATCAATCAGATCAGCTAACATGCCAAAAAGGAAAGTGATAAATATTAGAGAGGATGTGGAAAAATTGGGACATTAATGATACATTGTTGGAGGAGTTGAGAACTGATCCAAACATTCTGGAGAACAATTTGGAACTGTACCCAAAGGGCAAACAAATTGTGCATACCCTTTGATACAGGATTACCACTACTAGGTCTATATCCCAAAGAGATAACATAAAAGGGAAAAGGACATACATGTGCAAAAATATTTATAGCAGATCTATTTGTGGCAACAAAGTGTTGGAAACTGAGGGGATGCCCATCAATTGGAGAATGGCTGAACAAGCTGTGGTATATGAATGTAATGTAATACTATTGCACAATATGAAATGGTGAACAGACATTTCAGAAAGAAAAAAAAAACCTGGAAAGTCTTATTCAAACTGATGCAAAGTGAAATGAGTGGAACCAGGAAAACATTGTACCCAGTATCAGGAGCATTGTGTGATAATCGATTACGAATGACAGAACTTCTCAGCAACACAATGATCCAAGACACATACAAAGGATTCATGAAGGAAAATGTTATGAACATCCAGATAAAGAACTGATGGATGCTGAATGCAGATCAAAGCATATTTTTTTTTCACTTTATTCTTTCTCATGTTTCTTTTTTCCTTTGATCTGTTTCTTCTTCCACAGCTGTGATGAATATGGAAATGTTTCACATGACAGCATATGTATAAACTATCAAAATGCTTACCATTTTCAGAAGAGGAGATGGGAAGGAAAGAGGAAGAAAAGTTCAGAGTTCAAAATTTTGTACCAATGAATGCTAAAAATTTTCTTGATATGTAATTGTGGGAAAAAATAAAATATGAATCAAAGCAAAATAAATGAAAATTTAAGAAATAATTTCCCATGTGCTGTTGATTATACCTTTACAAATATCTCTCATTCATCTTCTTCTACTCACATATCTACCAACCTAATTCAGGCTCCACTATCACTTTCCTGGTAGAGACAGTGTTAATAGCTTCCCAAGCAGTTTTCCTATTTCCAGCCTCTTCCCTTCTCTACATAGATACTGAGATAATATCCATAAGACACAGATACAACTCTGAAACTCCCTGACCAAAAAAATAATTCCGTGCCTTCCTAGAAAAAAACCCAAATTTTTTAGATCCATTGTCTAAAAACTCCACAATCTGATGTAAACTTTCCAGAATTATTTCCTACTTCTCCCCTTCAACAATTCTGTTAGGCCCAGTATAAACGTAACTTTTTTTCCGAAATTAAGGGTTGTGTCTCCCATCTCTGTGTCTTCATTTGGGTTCCCTCCTATACCCATAAACTATTCCCTCCTCTTTTTTATCTCTCAGAATATTTATCTTCTTTTGAAGTATCACATATAATGTGTAGCTTCCCATGAAATTTCAGTTATTCTTTTATTAATCTAAATTTACCTTCCATTGCTTGTCTATATTCATATTGCATCTATTCAATAGAATATATATTTCTCGAAGAAAGGGACTTTTGTTTTTGTCTTTGTATCCATTACATAATGCAGACACTCCTCCACTACGTCCAGTTGTTTCTTCATGGAGGATTTCTGTTGGATATAAATGAAAACTATACAGGATGAGAAGGCAATTGTGTTGTGAGCTGTACAATTGAGAAATTACCCACACTGATCCCTCATAGTATGGAATATTTACTATGTGCCTAGCATTGCAAAATAAGAAAGCATGTCATTCTTTAAAGTATTGTTTCACACTGAAACATCAGATTTTTTTCACATTTCTTTTTTTTTCTTTTTTTTTCTTTTTAGATTGCAACAAACAGTTCTACATAATTTTGGGTTCCAGATTTTCTTCCCTCCCTCCCCCCTCCTTCCCCAAGAAAGCATGGAGTCCCATATGACTTCCAGGTATAAGTGGCATTGAATTAATTTATACATTTTCTCATGACTCATGAGAAAGACGAAACAGAATCA
>JAQQSZ010017115.1:0-10872 GCA_028646595.1 Phalanger gymnotis
GAGAAAGGAAGGGAGGGAGGGAGAGAGAAAGGAAGGGAGGGAGGGAGAGAGAAAGGAAGGGAGGGAGGAAGGAAGAAAGGGAGGGAGGGAGGAAGGAAGGGAGGGAGGAAGGGAGGGAGGGAGGAAGGGAGGGAGGGAGGAAGGAAGGAAGGAAGGAAGGGAGGAAGGAAGGAAGGAAGGAAGAAAAGGAGGGAGGGAGGAAGGAAGGAAGAAAAGGAGGGAGGGAGAAAAGAAGGAAGGAAGGAAGAAAAGGAGGGAGGGAGGGAGAAAAGAAGGAAGGAAGGAAGGAAGGAAAGAAAGAGGAGGGAAGAAGGAAAAGAAGGACCATTTCCATTGACTTCAGAAACAATACATAGTTTGCTATGTGTATTTATTTGAACCACAGATCTTTAGGAAGTTTGCTTTAGATAGATGAGATTAATTGTGGGATGGGTTTTGGGGGAGGGGAAGGTAGAGGAAGAAAGTGGCACAGAAGGTCTTATGCAGTAAGATTCTGGAATTATTCAGAACATGAAAAAGTCTTGGTCCGCCATGTTTTTGTCTAACCCAGACATCTTGTATCCGAGAGTAAGGAAGCAGAAGTCAGGAGAGACCCAAGATCAAATACTGTCCCTGTTTCTGATTAGCTACAGGACCACTCAACCACTGTGAGCTTCATTTTCCTCATCTGTAAAAAGGGAGCTAATAGCAGCACGCACTTCATAGAACTGGTATGAGCAACACAGTGTAACAGTTTGTAAGCTAGAAGGGACCTCAGAGGCGATCTAGTCCAACCCTCTCATTTTACGGATGAGGAAACTGAGGCCCAAATGAGATGTCTGTAAAGCACTTTGCAATCCTTAAAGCCTTGATAAATGTCTGTGATTATTGTTGTTACTGCATTTTATCTAAAGTATTTTGTGGAAAGGCTGTATTTCATTTTTTATAATTAACAATACTACCTAGTAACTAGCTGATATTAACATTAATATAGCACTTAATTAATCCAGCACTTTGAAGATGGCAAAGTCCTTCCTCTCATTTGATGCTCACAATGTCCTTTTCAGGTATCTCTATTATACAGATGAGGAAACTATGGCTGAGAGAGGATAAATGATTTACCCAGGGTCACCCAGCTAGTAAGAGTCTGAGGCAGGATTTGAACTCAAAAATCCTTAAAAGACAAAAAGCAGCCTTTCAGTTTTGTAAGCAGTTCATTGAACTGATCGCTGAGTACCTGGGACACCGCTGAGGGTTTGGAAATGAGACTCAAGAGAGGTGGCTAACAACCTATATCACTGTCCTCACAGAGATCGGTTTGTGAGAGGAGGATCAGAGGTGGGAAGGGTACTCCTAACAATTCAACCCCAGCAGGAGGCTAATCTCCATTATAAGTAAAGGTGGCCAGCTGTTCTACTGCTCTAATGAGGACAAGGCACCAGGAAATAGGTTTAAGCTGGGGCATAGAGGAATTAGGTTATACACAGGAGCAGGATAGAAACTGTCAGAGGCAAGAAGATTCTTTTGCACCCAAAGCCTGCACATCTGGGGTGTCAATTTCAAGCCCCCAAAAGTGTGCAGCCCCATTTACCATCCAGGTCAAAGCGTGTCAGAACTGGAAGAGGCCCTGGTGAGCCAAGCTGGCCCCCCTGCCAGGGTCAAGAATAAGGACTGAGATTGCATCAGTATAGTCTGAATGTCTAGAGCAAAAAAGGTAACGTGCCAGGGTCAGGCCACTAGCATGGGTCACAGGTAGAATTTGAACCCAGGTCTGCCTGACTCCACGGCCAGGTCTCTATCCTCTGGGCTGCCCCTCTCTTCTTGCTTGTTGTTCAGCAGTTTTCAGTCCTATCCAACTCCTCCTGGCCCCATTTGGGGTTTTCTTGGCAAAGGTACTGGAGCTGTTTGCCATTTCCTTCAGTTTTACAGATGAGGAAACTGAGGCAAACAGGGTGAAGTGACTTACCCAAGGTCACCAAGCCAGTAAGTGTCTGAGGGCACACTGGAACTGAGGATGATGAGTCTTCCTGACTCCAGCTCTGTGTACTATGGTGCCACCTAGCAGCCCATCCCTCTTCTTACTGGTAAGGAAATGGGGACACAGGAAGGAAAGACGTGCTCAGAGTCACACAGAGAGCCAGTCCCTGAGCATCCCCATTCCTCTAGCCTGCACTCTAGGGCTTTCTCCTCTGCCATGCTGTTACCCCAAGAGAGAGAAGAGAAGCCCTCCCAGTAGTAAGAAAGTGAATCACTGGGGTTTGCTTGGCTTCTTCCTGATGCTCCCAGACCCTAGCAGGGCATGCTCACTTGGAAAGCTCTCCCCACTCAAACCCCACTGTGCCTGGCCAGATCACACTCCTCACATTGCTCTGAAGGGTGGTCATCCACAATCATGGCCCCCAGACCACCCGCCCTCTCTTCGCAAAGATTTCAGGGCCAGAGTCCTCCTCTTCTTCCCAAGCACTGCCTGTATAAAAAGGAACTTCATATAGATGTACCACCCTGGCTTCCCAAACCAGTCACCTCATCAACCTCCATGAACACGGTGCTTAGGAGGCACTTAATAAACTGTTGCTGGATGCATCTTTTCATCTCTTCCAAGATCTATTCTTCATCCTCACCAAAACCTTCAAGTCCTCCATTCCCCTCTGTTTTCCCATTCAATCACCTCTATTTGGTACATTTTGGCTGGAAAGCAAACCAAAAAATATCTAATAGATTGCTGATACTCAAAATAAATACGGAGACAGTATAAGAGGATGCTGGTATCCTTGATGAATTCAAGCCACCCAGCCCAGATGACCTCTGTCATCAGATATGGAAATACTTTCAGATTTGATTGATAATCTCTCATCGATGACATTTTAAAGAAAGTGGAGAAAGGGAGAAGTACTATAGTGCTGAAAAGGGAAAAGGCCCAATTTTCAAAAAAGAGAAGAAAATAGAATACGCCAACTATAGGGTGGAAAAGGTTTCTGGAAAAATACTGGAATAAATAGAGATAGTTCAGTGACTATCTAGAAAGTGGCTATCTCCAAGAGCCAGTATGAGTTCATTCAGATCAGATTATGCCAGGCTGATCACATCTTTTCCCTTTTGACGGTGTTTTTAAATTGGTAAAAGCTAATACCAATAACAGCTAGCATTTGCATAGGGCTTATTCGGTTCCAAGTGAAGAGGTTATAAAAAAAACGATGGTAGGGAAGCATAGGCTTTTAGATTAGGCTCAAGACCCCAAAATACCGACAAGCTGGGTCCTGGTGAAAGAATTCAACTCAAGCCTTCTCAGCCAAGGGAAAAGACAAAGTTTATTAAGGATTAGCTATATTGGATTGTCTTAAGAAATCCCACCCTTTGTGATGCCTGCTTTCACAAGCGGGCCGGATTCAATCTGAGCACCTTCATGGAGGCAAGATGAGACTTACATACACAAAGACTGTGGGAGGGATTGAGGGGTGGTCTGGGCTGACTAGAGGAGGGGTTTAGGGAGCGTCCGGAGTCTAAGGAAGAGCTTGATGGGACCAGCATGAGGTCAGACTCCAGGGTGGGAAATAGCCAAAGGCTACCTGGAGATGAAGGACAACAGAAGGCTAGGGTAACAGGATTATTAATCAAGATTAAGGGTAGAAAGTAGCTGGACAATAAAGGGCAAGGCTAGGTAGAGATTTGGGCCTAAAGATAATGTAAGGTCATAGCCTCAGGCCAAGGCCAGATCCAGTGGGAAGATTCAAGGAGAGTTCAAGGGGGTTCCCAGAGACTGTACCCTCATCACAAGCACTATGCAAAGTGCTTTCTAAACACTGGGAGGTAAAGTAATAATAAAAAATGATATAATAGTTAATATTTACATAGCACTTATTATGTGCCAGGCCCTATACAAAGCACTTTACAATTATTATCTCATAATACAGTCATCCTCACAACGGCGGAGGTAGGAATTATGATCATCCCCATTTTACAGTGGAGGAAACTGAGTCAGACAGAAGTCAAGAGACTTGCCCAAGGTCACTCAGCTAATAATTTAACTGGGGTCTTCTGGGCCAGGCCCAGCCCACTATCCATCACAGCCTCCAGCACAAAGTTGACCACTTTTGTTGTAGAGGAATTGTTGAGTTCAGGTATGAGTTGGACCAGTTGGATGGGATGGTCACTAAGGTCCCTTCCAAACCAGAGATTGTGACTTAACCAAGTTACAGCACAGGTCAGCAGTGGTCCATATCAACTCTCCATTGGTCAGCCCCCCAATAGTGCAAACTCCTCTGGGACCAGAGTTCAAATTCCAGATCTACCAGGGTGACCTTGGGCAAGTTACTTAACCTGTTATCTGCAAACTAACAGCGTTGGGATAGATGACCCCTAAGGAGCCCTTCATCTCTAAATCCATGCGCCCACGATAATCTATCTGGGAACTCTCGGTCACTTGCTGCCTCATTCACTGTCTACTCCCCAATTTTGTGGATGGCTGATTATGCATTCATCCTACCCCATCAAACATGGCGCACACGAGGTGGCCGCGCATGCGCGCGCCCCTTACAAGCATGGCGGGGTATGCGCTCGCGCAACCTCCGCCCGTCACCTTTCCCCCGCGCCGCGCCGCTAAGCCCCGCCCACCCTCCCGGCCGCAGGAAGGCCGGGCCGCCTCCTCTCAGTCGGAGGCCGAACGTGTTCGGGCCACGTGACCCGGCGGTACCGCCTCCTGATTGGCGGAGGCGGCGGTAGACGTCGGACGACGCGGCGGCCCGGGGCTGGTGTTTCCCCCGGTCGCGGGTCAGGTGCGCAAGGGAGCGTTAGCCCCGGGAGCTGAGGACGCCGCGGTGGCGGCGGCGCCTCAGACTCATGAGGAGCCGGAAGGTGAGGGAACGCCGCCCCGTGGCCCCGGCGTGGGAGGGCGGCCCGCGGCGTCCGGACGGGGTTAGAGGCGGGGAGTCCGGGGAGCGGAGGGGCTGGAGCGAGGAAGGTGAACCCCGTCGCCTGGGGCGCGGCCTGTGACGCGAGCCCATTGTCCCGGGCCCCCTCCTCCGGGCCGGGGGCTTGCGTGGGGCGGGGATCCCTCCGCCCAAGCCACGCCCACCAGAACCCCTCGACGGAAGGATAGTATCTCGTGACCCCACACAGTAGGACCCCTCCTCCCGAGCCGCCCCAGCAGTGCAAGGCCACGCCCACTCGACCCCCCCATGGCGCTATAGGCCACGCCCACCGAGCGCTAGAAGTGGTGGGGTGCTCCTGGGTTCAGGCTACGCCTGTTTTGAGTGTTTCCGTGGGGGCGGGTACATGAGCTTAGGCCACGCCCCACGGAGGAGGGTCCGCCCCCTTGGGGGGCTCTTTGTCCAGGTTGGGTCACATATCTGAAGGCATGGATGTAGGATGCTCACCTGTCCTGGCTGTGGGGCTGCCCCGCCCCAGTGCCCTGGGATCACGGGGTCCCGGGACCACTCCTCCAGACATCCCTGAGCCCTGGCTATGGCTCTCTTGGAACCTAAGGTGGGCACCAGGAAGGGAGGTAGAATTAAGTCACACTTGGGTCACACTGCCAAGGCTTATATAGTAAGTGTATCCCTGCCTCAATTTCCCTCCCCCTCTGCTTTGTGTAGTGAATTCTTCCTGCACCTCCCCAATTTGTACTGTCTAAATCAGGTGCCTGACTTGAGAGACTTTTTTCAATTCCACTTCCTTTTAACTCTAACTATAGGAGAACCCTATTAGACTGTGAGCTCCTTGAGAGCAGGGACTATTTGTATCTTCAGTGCTAAACACAATGCCTGGCACATAGTAGGTGCTTAATATACGTCTGATTGACTAACTGAATCCCTTCCAAAAATTGTTAACCTAAATGAATCACCTACATGCACACATACCCGTGAACATATACACAAATTGTGGGATTTGGGCTTTGTTTTTTGTTTGTTTGATCTGGGGTTTTTGTTTTTGTTTTTGTTTTTTTAACTTAGCTATGTAGGTTATTTCCCCCAGTAGAATATCAGCTCTTTGAGGCTGATTTCACTTTTATATTTGTACCCAACGCCCTGCGCTTGTTGAGTCTAATTGAACTAATTCATTAATTAATAATTAAAATCAAATTAAATCAAATAATTAAAATCAAAAATAATTAATAATCGAGTCTAATCCCAAAATGTGGTAGAGGACTGAGTGTGAAGGCAGAGGACCTGAATCAAATCAGTATCTGTCACATTCTGTTGTGTGGCCTTGGACACGTCACTGAACCCTGTCTCTGTTGTGTACTCCCTATCTACTACCATGTACTTAACCTCAAGCAACTTCTCAAGGCCACAAGTTCCTTATGTAAAATGAGAGTATAGAACTCACTGGCCTCTAAGGGGCCCTCTGTTCTAAATCTGTGATCCTGTGATCTCTGTTCCTCAGTTTGTTTATAAAAAGTAGAGGTTTGGACTATATGATTTCTCTGGCCCCTTCTAGCTCTAAATCTATAGTCCATAGAGGTAGTGTAGTCTTACAAATAAAGTGCTGGTTTTGGAGTCCACAGGAATTTAGGTTCATATCCCATCTCTGCCAGTCACTTACTGTATGACCTTGGGCAAGTCACTTTTAACTTTTTTTTCACATCTCAGTTTCTTATGTGAAAATGAGGATGAATGCTGCCTGTAGTACTTACTGTTCACATGGTTGTTGTGAGGTTCAAATAATATCTCTAGCTTTTTGGGCAGCTAGGTGGTGAAGTAAAGATAGAGTAACAGCTTTGGAGTCAGAAGGACTCACCTTCCTGAGTTCAGACCCAGCCTCAGGTGGTTCCTAGCAATGTGACCTTGGGCAAGTCACCTAACCCTGTTTGCCTAAGTTTCCTCATCTGTAAAATGAGCTGGAGAAGGAAATAGCAAACCACTCCAGTATCTCTGCCAAGGAAACCCCAAATGGAGTCACATAGAGTCGTCCACAATTGAACAACAAATTTTTCAGCTAAGCTGTCATGCTGGGCCTTTTTTTTTTCAGTCTTCTCTCTCTTCTGTCTAGGTGCTCAAGCATCCTGGCAGCGCCTCTCACATAGTAAGCACTCAGAGAATATTTTTAGAATTGAAGTTTTTATAGTTTTACTCCATGCTTTTCTTTTGTTGAAACCAGCACTGCGAAATACCTGGTCTCCCGACCTTTACAGGGTAACCGTGAGGGGAAGAAGTGTAGCATAGAAAGAACATTGATTTTAAACCAGAGGATTCACATCATGGCTCTGCCACTTACTAGCTCTGTGACATTGATAAATTGTTCAACATTTCTGAACCCCAGTTTCCTTCTTTATAAAAATATAATACTTTTACTAATTACTTATCACAGGGTAATTGAGGGCAAAGTGCTTTATAAACTTCCAGACACCAAGTAACTATTAAGCATTATTATTTCCAGTAGAATTGGAAATAGGGATTTCCCTAGGAGGCATCTCCATTTTCAGCTGATAGAGTAATTTCTAGTATTGAGAAGGATGGGAGAAATTTCAGTTTGGTTATGCAAACAATGCTTGTGTTAGTATACCAAGTAATAAGAAATGATACCTGCCCACAAGGAACTTAACAGCCTAATTGGTTTGAGCATAGTTTGTAACAGAAATGTATGTGGTGATGCAGTGGAGCTATGAGTCATGGAGTAATAGCACAGCCATCACATAAAAGCAAAAGTTGTTAGTCCCCCCACATGGTAGGGATGAATAGGCAGCAGCATGTTACCAGGAGCTGGCATAAAGGATACCATCAAAGAGATATGGGACCAGAAAAGGAGGCAAGCAAGGGATCACAGACTGCCCACCCTTGGGCATGTTAGCCATGTGATGTTGAGAGATCTACTCATGGGGGGTGCACACCCTGCTGACCAGAGGATTGATGGCAAGAAACTGATGAGCTCTGCCCAGAATGAGAAGGCGGGAGTGTGTTGTCCCGTTCACCACTGGAGTATATGCATTGATGAGCTCACAGATTCACTGATTTAAGAATGTATTACGCACTCAAGAGACCATGTCCTGTACAAGTTAAGAAAAGATCAGTAGTCATTCCAATCTTTTCACTGTCCAGAGAGCACTGCCATCTATGGACAGAAAACCTACTACATCCAAATTAGTGTAAAGATGAGAAGGGCACTGGAGATCATGCAGTCCCAAGCCTAACATTCATTGTATAGTTAATAAAACTGAGGCCTGAGACATTCAGTGATCTGCCTCCAAGATCATAGATAGCTAGCTTGTTGAAATCCAGTCAATCCACTTTGATCACCCTAAGAATAAGATGTGAAGGAATATTTGGAAATGAACATCCCTAAGGAAAGATTGGAACTCAGCTTAGGGAATCCTAGAAAAGAGATATGGGAAATACGTATAGTAGAGTCTGTGCTGGAGTAAATTTTCCTATATGAATCAGCTGCTTTCCCAGACTTCAGCAGTATCATTAGCAAAAAGACCCAGGAGTATCCTCCCAAAGCCCTGAAATTATCAGACAAGAAGATAGCATTTGTACAACAAAATGCTTCCTATAGATAATAAAAACCCAGGCTAAAGGGGCAAATACTCCTCTGGACTTATGTAGATTATCTGAAAAACGTTGATAGACGACATGTAGTTCTTCTCTTAAGGGTTTTTATGCTCCCTAATATGTTTGCTTATTAGTCAGCCTTCCGTAAATAAAAAGCTCGTTTAGATTTAAAAGTGAAACTGGCACCTAGATGTTTTAGGTCAACATTTTTATTATGGTTGGAGGCTTGGCATCACTTTGTGTTCATAGGCCCATTGCTGGGGAACGTTGTCATCCCAACCATTTTGTAATGTTGTCATGATTTAGGAAGGTATAAGCACATTCCTCAACAAACTTCAACAGTGTGTTTGATTCAGCTACACATCATATAGCCAGTTAACCTTGCCCTTCCATGCATTGTGGATGGTTTTTTCTTCCTTTCCTCTCAGTCTTGTGATGAACTGAATACTTGCTATGTCTTCTGGATTCCTGTACCAGTGTCATATGATATATTTGGAAAAGTTGAGAAATCACTTATTTTAAAGATCCATTTTTTTAAAATCTCTTTATTCACTCTCCCCCCCACCACTTGTGGGTTTCTGTCGTACTTAGTACAGTTAATCAACAAGCATTTATTAAACACCTCTAGAGTGCTTCATATGTGCCAGGCTACGTGTGCTACATGCCAGGGGAATACAAAAAAAAAGCAAACAAGTGCCAGGGCTCCAGCGCCTCATGGTCTAATGGGGAGATAACTGTGTATAAACAAGAAATAAGCAGGATAAACTGGAGATGATCTAGGGGGAGGGCACTAGTCCTAAATGTTTGTGGAGCAGGTTGACATCCCATTTCTGGCTTCTCTTACAAACAGCTTGTAACCTTTCCCTTTAGTTTCTCCATTTAATGTTTCTTACTCCTCAGGTTTTATTTTGTCTGTTTCCAGTCTAGCCTTAAAAAAAAATTCATAAGGCTTTATTACAGTCTACCTTTCCCCCAATATCTTGAACAGTCTCTTAAATGAAGGTTTATGGTCTCTTAAGTTTACCAGATCGGAATTAATTTGGCAAAGTGAAATAAACTAATGCTGTTTCCATGTATAATTTATAAGTTATTTCATTCTTCAAAAGATAAGAACTCACTTTTTTCCCATGTTAACTTTTTTAAAATTATTTAATATATTTAGTTTTCAGAGTTGATTTTCACAGGAGTTTGAATTACAAATTTTCTCCCCATTTCTACCCACCCCTCCACTCCAAGATGGTATATATCTGGTTGTCCTGTTCCCCAGTCAGCCCTCCCTTCTGTCACCCCACTCCCACCACCTTTTCCCTTTCTTTCTTGTAGGCAAGATAAATTTCTATGCCCCATTGCCTGTGTATCTTATTTTCTACTTGCATGCAAAAACTTTTTTGTTTTTGTTTTTGAACATCTATTTTTTAAAACTTTTGAGTTCCAAATTCTCTCCCCTCTTCCCTTCCCACCCACCCTCCCTAAGAAGTCAAGCAATTCAACATGGGCCACATGCGTATCATTATGTATGACCCTTCCACAACACTTATGTTGTGAAAGACTATATTTTGCTTCTTCCTAACCTATCCCCCTTTATTGAATTTTCTCCCTTGACCCTGTCCCTTTTCGAAAGGGTTTGTTTTTGATTACCTCCACCCCCATCTGCCTTCCCTTCTATCATCCCCCCTTTTTTTTATCTTCCTCCTTTCCTGTGGGGTAAGATACCCAATTGTGTGTGTATGGTATTCCCTCTTCAATTGTGTGTGTATGGTATTCCCTCTTCAGGTCAAATCTAATGAGGACAAGATTCACTCATTCCCCCTCACCTGCCTTCTCTTCTCTTCCTACAGAACTGCTTTTTCTTGCACTTTTATGCGAGATAATGTACCCCATTCTATCTCTCCCTATCTCCCTCTCTCAATATATTCCTCTCTCATCCCTTATTCATCTTCAACTCACCTTGTGCTCACTCGTTCTCGCTCTTTCTCTCTCTCTATATATATATATACACACACACACATACATATAGACATACATACACACTCACATATACATATATATACATAAACATATATGTATATATACATGCATATTCCCTTCAGCTACCCTAATACTGAGGTCTCATGAATCATACACATCATCTTTCCATGTAGGAATGTAAACAAAACTTTAGTTCAACTTTAGTAAGTCCCTTGCAATTTCTTTTTCTTGTTCTTTTTCTTGATTACCTTTTCATGCTTCTCTTGATTCTTGTGTTTGAAAGCCAAATTTCCTATTCAGCTCTGGTCTTTTCACTGAGAAAGCTTGAAAGTCCTCTATTTTATTGAAAGTCCATATTTTGCCTTGGAGCATGATACTCAGTTTTGCTGGGTAGGTGATTCTTGGTTTTAATCCTAGCTCCATTGACCTCCAGAATATC
>JAQQSZ010017116.1:0-10871 GCA_028646595.1 Phalanger gymnotis
ATGTGTGCATTCATTGTTATTTTAAAGGACATTTTTGTACATACGCTCCTAGTTTAATAGATGGGTCTGTGTGCGTATACATATGTACAGATCTATGTACATATAAGCTGATAATTTGGGAATTCTGCTATTTTGTTGATGGCTTAATTAGTTTCCTGTCAATTCTCTAAGCAGGGTCAACAATTTAATTCAATTCAACACACAATCACCTACTATGAGAAAGAAAAAAATAAAACAGCCACTGCCCTCAAGGGGTTTACATTCTGATTTGGCAGGACTATACTGAAATGAGCAAGCATACTAGCACAAGAGGGTCATGAAAGACATCATGTAGGAAATGGCACCCAATTTGTGCTTTCCCGGATGCTAGGTTTCTACTGGTTGGAGACAAACAGCAAATACCTCCCAGATATAATTGGCCACTATTATAAGACAAATTGATGGAAGATGAAATGTCTTATACAAAGAATGGATAGCAGGCTAATAGCAATAAAATTAAGAACATGTGAAGGGGAGTAATATGAGTTAAGACTGGAAAGGCAAGGTGGAAGGCAGATTATGGAAGTCCTTAAAATGCCAAGCTGAGATTTATGTATTTTATCTTAGGGAGCCACTGAAAGTTTTTGAGTAGGGGAGTGATGTAGGTTAATCTGTATTTTTGAATTTCCATATGGCAGCTTATGAAAGATAGATTAGAGAAGAGATTGATTAGACGCACTCTCAACAAATAAAAGAGTAAAAAAGAAGAAGAAAAGGCCCAGTATTGAATGTTATGGGATGCTTACATAAAGCAAAGGAAATAACGGTGATGACGAAACAAAGAAGAGCAATAAAGAATGGTCAGAGAGAAGAGAAGGAAAAAAGAGAGAGCACTGTGACAAAAGTCAATGGAAGTGAGAGTGCCTAGGAAGTGGGACAGGTAAATAATCAAAAGGTAGAGAGAGATGAATTAGCATCACAATTTTTTAAATGTCTTTGAATTAGATAGCTAAGAGATCATTAATAATCTTATCATTAATAATCTGCCTAATCTAAAGATATTTTGATTTCCTTAGCAATGTTTGTTCCTTTATTTTTCTTGTCTTGTTGCTATATCTAGAATTTCTCCAACTATTCCAATAATAATAATAATATATTATGTATCCTTCCTTCACCTCTATTCCTACTGGGAAAATATCTAAGATTTCTGTAGCTGAAATGACATTAGCTCTTTCTATCAGATTTTCTACCTCAGTAAGAAAAAATCATGCAATGTTTCACCAGAGCTCTGGGTCTATAGTGAGGAAGACTCAAATACAGCCTCTGTCACTTAATAGCTATATATCCCTGGGCAAGTCACTTATTCTCTATTTGCCTCAGTTTCTTAAACTATAGAATGGGGGAAATAACAGCATTTACCTCACAGGGTTGTGGTAGGGATCGAGTGACATTACATTAGTAAAATTGCTTAGCATAGTGCCTGGCACATTTTAAAGGTCTTTGGTATAATCAAATAATACAATTCATTTTGTAATGAATATGATTTATTTTGTTAATTCATTTTATAAAATTGAAACACTCTCGCATTCATGATAAATGTCCAACTTCATCACAATAAAAATTTGGGGGTATAAATTGCTGTAATGTAATTGCTAATATTTAATATTTTGCATTGCAATATATTACAATATTCATTAATCATATAAGTCTGTAATTATCTTTCTCTGCCTTGTCCCTCCATCATTTTATTATCAATATCACATTGAATCCTAGAAAAATTGAACATTATTGCCTTCCTTTTTTATGTTTAAAAATGGTTTATAAATATAAAAATTTTTTGTTTTTCTTAATTTTTAATAAGATTAACTTTTGAATCTTTTTAACTTTATTGTTGTAACTTTTATTGTAACTTTATTGTTCAAATTTTACCTGTTCAAATTTTCTTGCAGGTATAGGCTTTTTTAAAAGGTATCCAATTCCTCTTGCATTGAAATTTGTATATATTAATTTGTTTCATTTACATTTTTGCCTTACAATAATGTAAAATAGCATTTGATAATTTTCTTTATTTTATGGTGATTTTTCCCTTCTCCTTCTGGATTTTGCTACTTTTTTATTTTGTTAATTTGTCTCATACTTTTCATTTCTCTCTTGCATTTTAAAAATTAAATTTTATTTTAGTTTTTTTTTGCCTTTTCTTTTTAATCATTTATTTATTATCTTATTTTCTCCTTATTACGTGTAAAACAAATTTTAACACTATTTTTTTTAAATTTTCAGTTCCAAATTTTATCCCCCCCATTGAGAGGGCAAGAAATTTAATATAGTTATATGCACAATTATGCAAAACATTTCCATATGGCCTTTTGCAAAAAGAAGTTATTTAATTTACTTAATATAATGAATAACTTCCTTAAGATAATGAAGAATAAAGAATTCTGCTTATTTCATCTTTACTTTTTAAAATTATCTCTTTTGTTCTTGTTTTTGTTTTATTAATTTCTTTTTGTAACTGGTGATTTCTTTCTGATGTGAAAAAAAAATCACACGCTGGGATTGGAATTTCTTGAGAGCCATAGTGGAATTTCTTGGCTTGCTCTAGGAAGAAGAGGGACACTGAGACACTAGGGTAGAAAAAGAAGCTAGGAACCGAGTGTAAACATGGCACTACAATGAATTCGAATCATTGCTGTTCTTGCTTTTACTTTGGCTTGGGCACTGAGGCAAAGGAATCACTGGCCACCAAAATACTCACTGTCATTATTATTAAATGACTAAGATGTGGAGATATCAGTTGGGAATAAGATGAGAAATATTAGATTAGGGCTTCTCATATCAGCTAAGATGAATGCTGGTGAGTGACACTTTTTATCTTCCCTTTCCTTTCCTAGTTTCACCCTCTTCTCCTCAAAGAGAGTTTAGATCCTGTTACAACCTTTTTTTCTGTTGTTTAAAATTACTCTTCATGTTTTAATTAATAGCAATGCCAGGTAGAGAGAAGATGGATGTTACTGGTTCCTGGTTTGTGCCTTATTATTTATGAAGGGAAAAAATGAAAGATGGACAGAGAATGGTCAATGGCATATAAATATAAAGGTACAGAGGGTCTGTACCTCTTCAATTCCAATGCCTAGGAAAAAGAATTGTATCGATCTTTTTAAAAAATAATTTTATAAACTTTCTCAGCACAATAACACACCACACAAACCTAGATTTCATGTGCCTGAACACAAATGTATTAAAATAGTAGTGTTAAGAAAAGAGAAAAGGTGAGAAATATCTTCACACAAGTTTACTCCCCCCCCCCCACCCATTCTTCTAATAGCTTACTGTGCTTCTGAATGAGAAAAGGGTGGAAGTGTTGATTAAGGGAAAATCATACCCATGAAATTGGCTAATAGGAGAAGTTGAGAAAAAAATGTCTCCATCCACATCAAGATAGAGGCCATCCAAGACATTGCAGCCAAGCTTCTATCAACTTAAATACTCCAATCTAGACTCCTTCTACCCTTGGACTTGCAATTTTTAAAAACACGTGTAGCTCATTGGACTTCTCTCTTTCTATTCAGTTTATAAGAATTCAAGGAAGCAGATTTGCCACTGAGATGTACTTGAACTATATCTCATCCATTTTGATATGTTGAAGCATAGGTATTGTTTTTATATAATTTTATACTTTTGTTTTTCAGGCAGTTTGTTTTCTTATGATTGTTCTCTCCATTTGGACTTTTATCGTCATTGTATATATCACTGTCTTGGTTCTATTTCATCTTTCAGCACTGCCTATGTCTTCCCATGTTTCTCTGTATCTGGTGTATTTATTGTTTATTACAATAAAGTAATATACTGCTATGTTAATTCATCACAGCTTGTGATGGATGGTGGATAGCTAGTGGATAAGACCAACTAGACACAAGACAAGTAGACGCAAAGTCCAATTGATGGATATTTACTTTCTTCCAGTTCTTTGCTATGATAAAAAGTGTTGCTCTCAATATTTTTGGCACATATGGGAACTTTCTTTTTATTCTTCACTGATATCTACATCAAAGGGAATGGACATTTTAGTTAACTTTCTTAGCATAATTCCTAATTGCTTTCCATAATAGTTGAAACAGTTCACTCCTCCACCAAAAGTGTATTAGTGTGTCTGTCTTTCCATAACCCTTCCAATGTTAAATGTGTTTTGTTATCTTTGACAATTTGCTGAGTATAAGGTGACAACTCAGAGCTGTTATGATTGACATTTCTCTTATTGTAGTAATTTGGACTTTATTTCATATGGCTGTTAATAGTTTGAAATTATTTTGAGAATTGCTTATTCATACCCTTTGACAATTTTTCTACTTGGGAACACCTTTTGACCTTGCAGATTTTTGTTGATTGCTCTTATTCTTTGGATATGAGACCCTCATCGTAGGTATGTGATCCAAAGTTATTACCAAATCTGTTTCTTTTATCATCTGAGATAAGTTGATTTTGTTCACGCAAAAGCTTTTAATTTCACGTAACTAAAGTTAAATATTTTATCTTTTGTGAAAGCCTCTGTCCCTTGTTTTAGTAAGAATTCCTCACTTCTCCATGTCAGTAAGAGATACCTAATATGATTTTTCTCTAATTTATTTATGGCATAACCTTCAATATTCATGTTACCTATTCATTTTGAACTTATTCTTGCAAATGGTATACCATGTTGCCAATTTTGAGCAGAGAAACTCTATAAAAATCTACATTAAAATCCTGTGAACCTAATCAATATATAATCTTAATATTTGAGAGCCTTTCACAGAAAGGTGGAAATAAAGACTGACAGTGGAAAAATATACATGTATGTATATATTTAAGAAAGAAGAAAAGGATATTCCAAAGTTTTACAAATAAGACAAAAGCCTCATTCCTATACTATATGATATGAATACCTTCTTCAAAAAGAATATGTGCACAAATTAAACCAAATAATTTAACAATATATTTTTTTTGAAAGATGGTATCATTTAAAAGACAGAGTTATTGATTTAGGGGTCATTTGTGTACAGTGAGATTACTAACTTGCTAGTGCAGAGGTCAAAATTAATGCTAAAACAAAAGAATGAACAAAAATGAGACAATAAGGTATATAACTGGGGCAACTCCAGCATAACCTATTGAAACAAACTGTGATGAAAAAGTGGATAATGGATAAAAGGACACATACACTATCATTACTTTCTAATGAAGTTTTAAAAATAGAAATCCAAAGATGAAAGGTGCCCAGAAGCTGCCTCCACCAGTGAACTTTGATTTCCTTCACCAAGTGAAACTTTCTGGAAGCCAATGATAACATTATTTAGAATATACATATTAGGATATACATATTTGTCAAATCTTGTGGAAAAGAATGATGGAAAATTATGAATACTATCACCTCAATAAACATTATGAAGCAGAAAAGGTAAAAAAAAAATGAGTTTAGAGAAAGTTTGGGGAGATCCAACTAAACAAAAGTCATATGAAGGGTATTTAAGGATGAAACTGAAAAGTGGACAGCAAATGTGAGGAAGGGAAAAGGTATATAGAGTTGTTTACGACAAACGTTGCCACCAAGGACAATGGAGTGATAGAGTGTTGCTGAGAAAGTGCTCCTGAAGAAAACAAAAATCAAAAAAGCTAGTGGATAAGACCCACTAGACGCAAAGTATTTTCATGCTGGAACAAATCCAGAGGTGTCTGAGATATCAAATCCAAAGGTATCTGAAAAAGAGTGCAGGGCCAAAGGCATAAAAAATGTCAAATGTTATTACTGCTCTCCAAATAGTAGTCAGGAGTATAAATAGAAACTAATGCTCATCAAACCTTCGATTGTTTCACCTCTGCGAAATTTTAATGAGAATAATATATACACCCCTGATCAAAACATGAGAGAACAGGCAAACTTGTACATTTAATCAGATCATTTCTAAAAGCAATTGCATAAAGAAGTGTAAAGAATGTCTGAAGAGAAATATCTGGAAAGTCTGTTCTTTGCCTTAATGGTTTATTCCTTTCCCTCACTACATGACTGGCCCAGGAAAAAAAGAAATGGGCCAGTCATATAGTGAGGGCAAGGAATAAAATATGGATAGCCACATTCTTCCTGAGGGTCTAAATAATGTCAAGATATCTAGAGAAAGGCCTCAAACCTTCGGGTAGATTCCCAGTGATAGATTTATGGGAAAATAGGAACGAGTCATGCAAGATGGGCAGATGTAGATGGTTTGTGATCTTTAACACAAGGGAATAACACATACATAAGTTCACCTATCCGTTGAAGTATAGACATGTTATCTAAAAAGGAAGTGTTTAGTTACCTCTATATGCCTTAGAGCAGTGCTGTAAAACCCTAGTACAAACAGGTGCCAGTAAACTGTAAATAAGGATTTCTGCTGGTTGCATATTGATTCAAAAAAACACCACACATTAACATTAATGTGTTTTTCTTTTGTTAAATATTTGCTAATTACATTTTAATCTGGATCAACTGCACTAGGGAGTGATGCTGACCATGGTACAGTTGACCCACAAGTGTAACACAGCATGACCATTTTTGTAAAAATGTCCTATGTGTTAATAAATAAAGTAAACTTTAATATTTCCAATTCAACTTTCTCTGTACAATGGTCAGCTCTGTTCTTCACAACATTATTTTCATCTATAAAGTCTTTTTTATCTTTCTTAAACTTCTCCAAATTTGACAGAGGAAAGATAAAAATCTCTTAATGGTAGTTTAAATGCTTTACTGGCAGATACTTAAGTAACTTATGGTCAGCTGGTGGCATAGAGATTAGATTTCTGGGCCTAGAGCCAGGCAGATCCAAGTTCAAATTTGACAACAGACACTAGTTTTGTGACCCTGGATAAGTCACTTAAATGCTGTTTGCCTCAGTTTCCTCATAATGGCAACTACTTCCCAAGGTCATTCTGAACATCAAATGAGATAACAGTTGTAAAAAAAATTATTCTTTAACATCAACTTTAAGATTCCATAAGTATATATTTAATATTAATACTGTTTTACTGACTAAGTAAACTCTAAGTATAATAGTTTGCCTAGTTTTTGGCATTTTCTTCAGCTTTCATTGCTCAAATTTGTAACTTCTTATAGTTTAATCCCATTATATTTATACCAAAATTTGTTTAGTCATTCCACAACCTTTAGATGACCTATCCTTGGATGAGAAAGTAGATTGTGGCTCAGATTATCAAAAATAAAGAATAATAAGTTGAATGGACAATCAAAAGAAGAAATAAAAATATTAGTGTTAATGATGATGATAGTAACAATTACCATGCATATTTCAGAAAAACTAAGAATTTAGAGGAAGTAGTTGATTATCTACAAAAATATAAAATACCAAAATTAATAAAACAAGAAATAGATAATTGCCTTTTACTTTCTATAGGCAAGTTCAGCCCATTTAAACTCAGAATTAAAATTGTTAACTTTTGTATTCCCTTCTATCCTGTTAATCTTCTTACCTACAACAGATACAATTGCCTTCACTTCACTGGTATTACTTCCAACCTAGATCTTGCACAGAAACCCCTATACTTTCCCAGTACTCCTTGAATTTATTGAAATGATCTTTTAAAATCTCCTGTATACTCTACTCCAACTTCCTTAAGGCAAGTTGTAATTTAGGTATTAACCACTCTATTCCACTCTTCATTATCTGGGGGTTCATCTATAGTGCCCCTTCTCAAGGTACAACAATGCTTTCATTCCTCCCCTCTTTTCAGAGTCAGGATTCAAAAAGATGTTCACACTGAGCTGAACCTAATATAATTAAACTAAAAGTCTTATGCATAGGTTTTAAAAAAAATCAGATTCTGAAGTAAAAGATGGGGCAGGTATAGAGAGGTAGCAAATCATCTGAAAAAGATCAGGGGGCTCTGATACCTTTGGATTTGCTTCAATGTATTTACTAATAAATTCCTAAAAAAATGCAATCTATGACATAAAAAAGACAATAGCCTTTTTGCCCCTTACAAAATGTAAGTGCTTTGAATCTCATTATTCATTGCTTTAATCCACTCAGCTTTGAACTACCAAGGGCCTACACTATCTAGGAGGTGATTCTAATTACATTAGCCTGATTGCCCTCCTCTAGATACTCTCCAGACTATCAGTGTTCTTTCTAAAGTGCAATGTCTAGAACTGAATAGAACATTCCAGATAAGGTCTATACAGCAGAATACAATGGGACTACCTTAGTCCTGGACACTCTGCCTTTCATTGCTACCTAAGAGTGTCATAATTAGCCCCCAAACAATCTTATTTACAGAAAAGTTGAATGTATTATAAAATTTTATCAGGTGTGAAAACTGTGTGGGTGTAGATTGATGACTTAAGAGGGGCCAACTCAGGAACCAATTGGTCTCTGGTTGTTGAGGCTTGAGAACACCAGAGACTTAACTGCGAGGAGAGGCGAGAAACTACAGCTGAAGCCAAAGCAGAGCCGACCTGTGTGTGGACCCAGGAGTTTGAGCAAGGACTTGAGGCCAGTGAATATGATTTATGCCACCTTATTTTTCTGTGGCCTCCTGGCTACTCTTGTGAGGTGGGCTTATTGGGCCTGGAGGCTTGTGATCACAATATTGGAATGGGGAGGTTGGTTCGCTAATTTGTCGCTGTGGGCCCTGAATAAATTTTTTGATGCTTTCAACTTAGAGAATTCTATATACCTTGCGATTTCGAATCATTCAAATATATATATGATTATATTTGAGATTATAAATTCAGCCTTCCTACTACAGTCTCTCACCTCTCCCATCCATCCTAAACACTTTAAATAGATTAATATTTCTAACATATAAATGTGACCCACTGTGCAAGAATTCTCAATGGTTCCCAGTGGTCTGTTGAATAAGGCTCAAACTATTTAGCCCAGGATTCAAATTTCTTTAAAATCCAGATCAAAACAATATTAACAGAATAGCACGCTACTTTTGACAGCAGAGAGAGGGCCTTAGATGTCATTGAACACAACAGCAATATTTTACAGACAGAAATCAGAGTTTAAGTGACTCTTCCAAACTCGGGAGCTTGGAATTGAATTGCTGTTGTTGCTATTGTTCAGTTATTACAGTCATGTCTGACTCTTCATGCCCACCTTTGGGGTTTTCTTGGCAAGGATATCAAAGTGGTTTGCCATTTCTTTTCCCAGCTCATTTTACACATGAGTGAACTGAGGCAAACAGGGTTTAGTGACTTTCCCAAGGTCACACAGTGCTAGTTATCAGAAGCCAAATTTGAACTCAGGTCTTCGTGACTCCAAGCCCATTGTCCATTAATGCTATCCTCTCATGTCCATTAATAACTTAAGGTCATACAGCTGCTTAGAATCATAAATCAGAGCCATAACCAAAGGTCTTTGACCCCCAGGAAAATATCAAGATACAGTACTTTACTATGCAAAACACTTTGAATTCCAATACATTACCTTGGAGGTTTTCCCAGTATGGCCTGTAAGGTAGTGGTGAAAATTGAAATTATTTTCCTTCATGAAGCAATATGGTACACTGGAATAACAACTGCATTTAAGGGCCTGGTTTCAATTCCAAGAGAAGCTACATGGAACAATGGATATCAGTCTCAGTAAACCTCGATTTTCTCATCTTTAGAATGGAAATATTTAACCATATCACTTTTAAGGCCCTTTATACAAATATGGCTGTGTCTATGACTAAATGGGGGAAAATATTAATAAAGTGTTTCCTTTTATGACTAGAAAAGATCATGAAGCAAAAGTATAAAAAAGTACATGATAGAGTGGTAGAGAAGGCATACTTCACTCCTGATGGAAAAGAAATCAGGGAGGCTAAAGGTCAGCTATAATTAGGACAGGTTTCATATGTCATTATGTTGTTCTGTTTTGATTTTTTTTGTTTGTTTTAAAATGGATCTATGTCTAAAAATCAATCAAGTTAATGAAAAGCTAGACCAATTAATCCAGGAGTTTAAAATGATAAAGACCACACAACTGTGAAAAAGAATTTTTCATTTTTCAAACTTTCCTCACAACACTTTGAGGTAGGCAATACAAGTACTATTGTGCCATTTTGTGAATGTGATAACTGAGGATAAGACAATTGAGATATTTAAACCTATATCTTTGTACTCCAAGATATGTGTGTAAAACATTGTGCCAACTCTCCACATATTCATAATTTCTTGTAGCCTTTATCACACATTGTCACAGGGAGCTCTGGAACTGTACTGTTTAATGGCCAATAGATGATTCAGAAGTCTCTTGGGGGAAGTTATTAATTCTTGTAAAGATTGGCCTAAGGCAGATTTTCTCCCTTTGTGGTTATCCTTAGACCAAGAACAGACTTAGTTACTGCTATTTACTCTATGCCTTTCAGGAAAAAAGAACTCCCTGGTCTTCCTTTTAAAGTGGTCTCTTTCCTTGCCTCTGCCCATGAAATCTACAGAAATGGATTGTACTGCTTTGGAACATGGTGAGGTCTGAGGACCTCACAAGAAGTCTTCCAGCAAAAAACTAGAGGATCACTGTTTTGGGTAGAGAGCAGAGAAAAATTTTTACAGGTATGATTTGGACTAGATGGTTTTGAGGAACTTTCCATATCTGAAATTTTGTGTCTCTGATTCAAGGCGCAGATGTTAAACCATACTTTGTATTCATACAAAGCACATCATCTGAAAAGTCTACTAGCAAGCTCATTGACGAGGAAATTCAAGCTGTATGGCAAGCTCTCATCTTCAGCCGTGATGCCAACTCCACACAGGTATGAAGGTCTATTTTGTCAGTTCATATTTTGTGAACTAAAAATAATAGCATTGCTCCCCCACCCCCAGGTGCTTTCAAAAGGCAGGCTCCATAATTTTATAGGAAGCAAGTTGGGTGATATCA
>JAQQSZ010017117.1:0-10871 GCA_028646595.1 Phalanger gymnotis
TTTTTTTTTTTTTGCTTTCCTGGAAAATCTTTCATCTGCATCACATTTTTTTTAAAAAAATTGTCACCCTTTGTAGATTTGAAACAAGTAAACATTAAGTAAATTTCGTTTTTTAATGTGTTTAATTTTCACTCTGAAAAATAGAAATACCAGTATGTTTCTGCAGTAAATATTTATAAATGTAATGGAAAGAACTTTGATCTTGCGAGTTAATTGGATCATAGTATTCAGTCCATACCTAGAAATTTGCTAATTGTATGGCTAGGGACATGACGTTAACCTCTCTGTGCCTCAGTTTCTTTGTTTATAAAATAGGCCTAATAGCTGTATTACTAACCTCATAGAAATATTGGAAGAATTAAATAAGATAGTATATGAAAAGTACTTTATAAACCTGAAAGCACTCATGTGCTTTCAGTAATGCCAGTTATTAAGATAATGATTTTCAAAAAACAAAAACCTTTGCCACCTGCTATAAAAATGAATGGTGTGTAGCATCATGTTTTACTAATCTCTAATCTTGTTGTAACAAACCCATTCACTAGAACTTTAGGAGGTAGTATGGTGTTTGTAAAAATACAACTGCCATATAAATCACGCCATAAAAAATTAGAATAGAACCAAATTAAGTACCCTTCGCAGCTTTGACTAATGTAACAATAATTAACCGAGAAATATGACTTTGTGAAAAATAAAATCGATGATTTTGGCTACACAAAATTGAAAATCTTTTGCTTGAACAAAGTTAATGCAACTCTAGTAAAAGAAAAGAAGCTGTCAATTGAGGGGGGAAAATCTTTGCATTAGATATCTGCTAAGCGCCTAATATTCGAGATGGAGCTAGTGCAAAACTATTAATTAAACTAAGAACTGTTCTCCAAAGGTTATGAGCCAAAATTCTTAAAAGAATTGCATACTATTAACAACCATGTAAAAGATTGCCCCAGATCACTAATAAGAGAAATGCAAATCAAAACAACTCTTAAGGTTTAATCTCACAACCAAAAAAAAAAAATGGATAAAATGATACTTTTTGTTTTTGTCATTAATATAGTCTGTTACGTTTCTCATTTTCTTAATAGTGAATCAACACTATTCCTGGTATAAATCCAACCTGGTCATAGCATATAATATTGTTAATATGCTTCTGCAGCCTCTTTCTTAATATTTTATTCAATATTTTTGTATCAGGAATAATGGCTTATAGTTGTCTATTTTGATTCTCCTTGGTTTATGTATCAAGAGCATATCTGTGTCAAAGAAGGAATTTAGTAGGACCCATCCTTTTTTGTTCTGCCTTTGCAATTAATTTATGTAATATTGGAATTAGTTCCTTGAATGTTTGATAGAATTTGCTTGTAAATCTCTTCGATGCTTCAAATATAATTTAGTTTCCTTGACTATTTCTTTTAAATATGGTTATTTTTATTTTTGTTTTGAGATCATGATTGCTACTCTATTTTTATTTTAGTTGGCTTGAGACATAAGTTCTCCATATCCTAGTTTGTAATATGAATCTTTATGTTTCTAATGCGTTTTTTATAAGAGAGAGAATGTGATCCACACTAATAATCTTTCATTCACGTAGTCTTGGAGTTCCTACTCCTCTTCCCCCTCCTCTCTTCCCTTCATCTACTCCTTATTACCAGTTTGTATATTTTTTCTTTTAATTCCCCTTTAAACTCTGCCATCAAAATTTGAAGTACATTTTACTTGTGTCTGTTTTTTCTTGCACATTCTAATTATGAGAGATATTAAGTCCTTCCCCATTTTTCCTTATTTCAGGTCTTGTGTTTTGTTTCAAAATTCATACTCACCCCTGATATTTTTCATGGGCTATGCTCAAAAGTCCTGTCTTCTAGTAAAGAGTTTATTTTCTTTGTACTATTATACTCAGTATTTAAGGGTAAATTATCCTTGATTGTAAGCCTTTGCCTTTTCCCTTCTGGAATATCATATTCCAAAAATTTTTCTCTATCATAGCTTAATCTTGTATAATCCTGACTCTGGTTCCTTGCTTCTTAAATGCTTTCCTTTTTGCCTGCTTCTCTCATCTATGAAACTGTTTTGATCCAGTAATATAAAGAAAATTTAAAATTTTATATATTGTGTTCCACACAAAACAGTTACTCTTCTTTATCTTGTGCTAGTTAGAAATTTGCAAATATAGTTTAGTGACTTCTAGATGTTTGCAATTCCGTAATTTAATTTGCCCTGAAACTCAGTAAAATTTGAAGTAATGGTATACATTTGCATGCTTTAACATATCATTTCTTCTCTAGTATTAAGGCTGTAATTTTTAAAAATTTATTTATTTTTAGCATTCTTTAAAAAAAAAGAAGCTTTTGCGTTCCAAATTCTCTCTCTTAGTACCTTCTAGTACCTCACCCACCCATTGAGAAGACTAGTAATTTTATACTTGCTATACATTTGAAGTCATGCAAAACATTTCCATATTAAAGGATGTAATTTCTTGGCTTGTCATTTTCTAAGACATTGGTAGTCATTTTAAGCCTTTGATTCAGTGCCTCAAAAATGAGCAGTATCAAGACCTTACGAGTGGTGGGATCAGACTTGCTATTTGGTAGACTTGCAATCTATCATGAGCAAGAGAAAATAAAACTCACTTGTCCTCTGAGATAGGTAAGGCAGGATGTTGAGCAAAGATATAGTATTGACTCATGGGTGTGGTTTTCTTGCTTCTCTGTTGCACAAGATAGTCTTTCTGGTCAGAAGCTTGAGGAAAGCTCTGCTTTTTTATACCTCTGAGCCTAGGAAGCTGTATCCATACCCTGAGCATTTAGACCCCTGAGTCAATACCTTTAAGGAATTTGGTCAAATGCCTTTTAAGGAAAAATTAGTCTAGTCTTTGTGGAAATAGGGCCTGGTGATGTTGTCCTTACCACACACCTCCTGAAAAATCCTAGAAGACTATGGAGGCAGCATGGTGCAGTGAGAACAGCACTGAACTTGAAAATATAAGATTTGAATTCAAATTTAATCTCCCTCCATTTACTTTGGCAAGATATGACTTGAGCAAATAACAACTTCTTAGGGTCTCAGTTTCTTCCCCTATAAAATAAGGGCTTTGGAGCAGATGACCTACTATCCCATATCAATTTCTTTTAAAATCAGTTTATGTAAGGATATTTCTAAAGCATCACCAGAAAAGATTTGGGTTTGTGGTTTGTTTTTGTCTTTTTGCCCAGGGAACTAAGGCGACTCAGTACCAACAAGATTGGAAAGCTTGATATACATTGTACTTTCTAACTATGAATGATGAGGAGATGGCATGGTAAAGTGGAAAGTGCCCTGAATTTGGAAAGGAATTTGAATTTTGACTCTCCACTGCCATTTACCACTTCAGTTGTATGACCTTGTGTAACACTTAACCTCTCTTATACTATCTCTTTATCTATAAAATGGGGTGATTAGACTAGATGATATCTACATCTCTGATTCTATGTTTTCTCTCAAATTATGCTTTATAGCTTATTGGAGGAGAGATGTCACTTAGATTTCATTTACATATATCAGTTTAGTTGAATTGGCTGTCTTTTTAAGAAAAGAATTTGAACATCTTTAGTTAAAGTTTTGAGCTCCAAATTCTATTCCTCCCTCTCTCCTCTCTCCACCATCCCCCATCTCCCTGAGACAGTAAGCAATTAGGTACAGGTTATACATGTACAATTGTGTAAAACATTTTCATAGTAGTCATTTTGTACAAGAAGACTCAAATAAAAGAAAAGAAAGAAATTGAAAAATAGCATGCTTCAGTCTGTATTCAGTCAAGATCAGTTCTTTCTCTGGAGGCAGATAGCTTCATCAATAGTCCTTTGGGATCGTCTTGGTTCATGGTATTGTTGAGAATAGCTAAGTCATTCACAGTTTTTCATTGGACAATATTACTGCTGTGTGCAGTGTTCTCCTGGTTCTGCTCACTTCACTAGGCATCAGTTCATATAAGTCTTTACAGATTTTTCTGAAATCATCTTGCTTGGCATTTTTTACAGCACAATAATATTCCATTACGATCATATATCACAACTTGTTTAGCCATCCTCCAATTGATGGGCATCCCTTTTATTTGAATTGGCTATCTTTTGTAATCTCTAAATTTGATAAAATCCTTCTGTGAGTGTGTTTATTACTATTATTAAATATTAAATGTCAAGAATATGCCTAGCCATGTAAACAAAGCACACAGATAAGCAATTCTTTTGACTGAAATTTTCATTAGTTGAAAAGAAATAAACTAGATGATTCATTCCATCCTATTTGTAGTCTTCCTTGCATAATGGAAATACTCCTTGTTAACATCTCACAAAAATTGATCTACCTCTCTCAAAATGGCATTAACCAATTACTTTTCCCGTAAATTTTGTAGAGAAATATTCCTTCCCCACCTTTTTAATAACATACTTCAAATCTAAACATAATCTATATACTAGAGAAAATGATTTTATCTTTGGTTTGTGTTTTTGTCAGAGTAAAATACTTTAAAAATGTAGATGCCTGACTTTATATAGAAATGATGTGGTGCTATTCAGTTACTGATCTAATTACTTTCACCTCCTTAAAAGATACACATTTTTTTAGGTCACTTTTTGACAGATTAGTTACAGAAACACTGCATACTAGAAAAATATTCTCTGGCATGTGTCATATCTTAATTGTTTCTTTTTGTTGAACTTGCGTTTACTGCTAAATGTGCACATAAGCAATCCTCTGCTTTCATTTGAGTACTTCAAAATAGCCGCCTTCTCTGACTGACCCTGTGACCACAAGAGCTCCTTTCCGTCATTGTTACTACGTGGTTCAGGATCTTTCTCAATCATCTCTCTTTATGTTTTGCCATTGCCTTAGACATCTCTTTAACTCTAGCCTGTCCCCACTTAAAACATTCACCTCAGTGTCAGGCTAACAACAGTGAAAGATGGAAGAGAACTACCAGAGGTCACAACTGGATCTCCAATATTTTACCAAATCCTTACCCATCTTTCTATCCCTGGTCCACTTTTTATCTAATCTGCCCAAGACCTCTGTGGTATATGTGATAAAATGCCCACTATTACCTTTCCTTTCACATATACTTGAACTTTTTGTTCTATATATACCCAAGCATCCTGTAAGCTCCTACATAGAATTTTCTCTCTGAGTAGTCTTAAGTTGGAGGGAGAGGGAGAGGGGGAAAGAGAGAGAGAGAGAGAGAAAACTTCTGGATTTGGACAGGAAAATATGTTGACCATTCCAGCTTGTTCTCAGAAGGGGTGAGGGCAGGGGAAGGCAGGGAGAGGAAAATGACTAGGGTGTTAGCCAGGGCTAAGAGGGATTCTTGGGTATTTTCATACTTTAGGAGGCCCTGAGTAAGCATAGCTCTTCACTATTGGGCATTCTTGGCCTATCACTTTCCCTGATCAACCTCAACCCATCATTTGAACCTTCTAGTGCAGGAGTGGAAAGAAATGTTTCTGGAACAATACCAAGTTATAACAATGTATTTTCCTGTAGAACATATGTAGTTACAGTTAGGTTCTTTAGTATCATACTATGCTTCAAGAAGACAATAGTTCAAATGTTCTTTTGTAGCTAGACTTAGGAATCTTAACGACCATATATAACAATGTTTCTCTGAGGAAATGTATTTCAAGTTCCTAAAACCAAACCACATGAAAACTTTGAAATATAACACGTTCCTTTTAGAGGAGAAAATAAAGAACTAAAGGTATGCCTCTAAACTATAGTTTATGAGGGGGAAAAATGAATGGGTTTTAGCATAGGAGAAATAAGCCAGAAGAAAAACGGTCTAATAGAATAGAAGGACATTACTGTTCAAAAGGGCTTGAGTGCAAGAATGTGACAGCAAAGAATGAAAACAAACTATTAAATAGCAACTATATAACAAATACGAGACTCCTCTTGTAGAGGGTGATGTCACACATTTTGAAGAAGAAATACCATCCATGTTTGTTGAAATACTGAGAAATTCACAGGGGAGAATACATTTGTTAACTAGTTCCCATGAAGAAAAAAATGGGTTATCTGAATAGTTGGTGGTTCTATGGTAATACGTACAAAGCATGGACAATCTTGAATTATACTATCTTGAAGTGTATATCCAGGTTGTGATGGAGAGCTTGCAAAGGCTTGTCAAACTCACTAATTGCTGCTCACTTTGCTGTAACGATTAAATGTTATAGTCAAGGGTCAGCTAGGTGGCACACTGAGTAGAGCATCGACCCTGGAGTCAGGAGAACCTGAGCTAAAATTCGGCCTCAGACACTTGACAGACTTACCAACTATGTGACCTTGGGCAAGTCTTTTAACCCCAATTGCCCTACCTTCCCCCCTCCAAAAAAAATGATATAAATAGAAATCTGTAGTGAATTTCTTAAGATTGAAATGTTAGACAAGAAGTTGGAAACTTTGAGGAAGACCAACTGGTGGTTTAGTCTCCCCTTCCAAGTGATGGTTAAGTACTGTGGAAAGGAAAGGTAGAGATGGGAAATGACTTTGGATATGTAGTACTCCCCCTCCCCCCCCAAAAAAAAGATATGATTCATATATCTATGGACTGTTACACCAGAATGACAGGCTTCTGGTCAAAGGATAACTAGTTTGTGAAGACTTGAGGAAATATATTTGGCAGGAGACTTATCCACCCCATGAAGGTATCTTTGAAGTACATTTTGAAAGGCAAAACGATCTAAGCTGTGATAAATATAGCACATAGAGTTGGAGCAGACACTGCTTTTACAACATGAATTTAATCTTGGATTGAATTAAGAAAAAGAAATTGAGTTAGATTGTCTTTGGGAAATTATACAATGCCTTTAAAAAATCTCAAATTCTTTTTTAAAAAGTCCCAACTTTTTAACATTTTCCTCTGGAAGCTGTGCATTTGCATAATACCACAGTTTCAGAAAAAATCAGTTGCTGATACCCAAGTGGAGAAACATATAGTGGGCATGAGTAGGCTTTATTACCAGTAGAAGAATTGTAAAATGACAAATAGTGTTAAATCATTAGAGATGCACATATGGCCAGAAAAGGAAATGGATCAATTCTGTAGTGAGAACAAAAGATAACCAAAAGACAGCTTGATTGTTTCATTGATGTCCACATAATGTCAGGAGATCTAGAGGAAGATGCACAGCGTATTGAGTGAAAGATTTTTAAGATTTGAGCAATAGTCTTACAAGATGAGAAAGCATTGATGGGCTGTGGTTTGCATAGTTGGAAGAAGTATGCATTGATGAGATCACTGAATAATTGTGCTATTCCTCACCTCCATAACACTGCCTTCAAGGTACTTAATAAATGTTTGTTGTATTGAATAGAATACTTGGATTTAACTTGATGCCTCTTTCTTTTCAAAGCATAACACCTGATAAATCCTTGACTTGCCTTGTTGACAATTTCATTTCTCAAAAGACTGAGGAAGCAATTAGGGGAACTGCTATTATATTGTATATAATTCTGACTAACAACTGCTTGCTGATATGAAAGTGACAAGAACCTTCGGAAAAAGTGATCATGTGTTTTTGGAATCTGTAATAGCAACAGAAGAGAATGCTAAATAGGCATGTACTTTGGTGAAAGCGAATTTCAAAGCGCGAGAGAGAAGGAAAAGGCATGATCCTATGGCTAAAGACTCTCAGAGGAAATACTGCTTTTGATAGATATGAGATCCTACAAAATGCAGCCCTGACTATACTGTTATGAATAATGAACAGGAGATTCTGAGAGCTTCATAAGAAATCAGTAAGGCACAGTGAGTGTCTGAACAGGAAACAGCCCATCCAGCTTGGATGTACCTACCCACTCTAGCAAAAAAAGCTTGCACCATACTAAACAATGAAAAAGAAATAAGAATGAAAATACAGTAAGTGGCTATTTCCATCCCCAGAACTTCACGAAGAATTTTCCTAGTGGTTGTGGGCAGTAGGAAAGGGGGTCCACTAGTGCCAATATTGGGTAGCCTTCTGGCACAACCAGAGACCTGTACCCTCTAAGGCTCTGTTTTCTGAGGCAGTAACAAGGCCCTGTGGTGAGAACCTCGAAAATGCTGAGGAGCATTCTAATGACCAAGACGGCCCAGCCTCAGAGGCTCTGAGGTCCCTAACACTGTCTTTTGAGATGCCATGGAAGGCCTTCAAGATTCTGTACTCTAGCTTGCAAAAATCCAGAAATTCAAAGCTGGGAGGAGGAGAAAATACAGAAGGAGGAACCCAGGGAAAAAACCAAAGTAGGACCAACTAAATCACCCAAAGGTGCAACGGGTGGTGCAGCCCAGCCCTTGTACAGAGTCCCAATTCAGGAACTAAAGCTGAAGAGTAAATCAAAGAAAACTGACAGCATCAAAAAATTGCCATTTTAGAGATTCCCCAAAAGAAAGAATAATAGTATAACAACTGCAAGCAATAGCTCTAAGGGAAGGAAAAAGCAAATTTTCTACAAGGACTATAAAAATAGCTGGAAGGAGTGAAGAGATTTAACAAACAAAAATAACGCTAGAGGAAAAAAATTGGAAGAATGAGGAACACAGAAGAAAAAATGATAAACTTTGCCCAAGAAATGGACTTCCTGAAAATGAGAATAGATTAAACAGCAATGAATAGCTTCATGGAATACCTAGAAATATTTGAACAAAATCAAATGGTTGAAAAATAGTGTCCCAGAAGTCTTAGTTTTAAGTTATTAGATTTGGGACACCCTACAGAAGAAAACATAAAATATCAAATATTAAAACAGCTGACCTGGAAAATAGGTCAAAGAGAACTAATTGAATAATCATTGGATACCCTAAAACCATGATTTTCTTTAAAGGTCTGGACAGTATATTGAAAGAAATCTCAAATCAAAATTTCCCAGCTATATTAGAACCAAAAGATAAAGATAGAAAAAATCTGTTACCTCTTGAAATGATCCTCTAAAGGAGAAGTCCTAGGAATATCATAATCTAGATTCAGAGTTCCCACATTAAAGGGGGAGTGGGGAAGTGCTGTAAACATTCAGAAAGAAGTAGTTTAAGTACCAAGGAACTATACTCAAAGTCACACAAGACCTGGCAGCTTCTACAGTTAAGGAGAGGAGATCTTGGAATACAATATGCCAAAATATTATAGGCATACCAACAAGAATAACATACCCCAAGAAATCTGAGTATAAGGTTACATTGTGGAAATGACACATGCATCCTTCCTCTTTGTTTAAAAAAAAAAATTGAGAAGGCGAGGCATGGATTCAGCATGTTAAATATCCTATTAGGTGTAGTTGCTATATTGATTTTCAGAGGAAGGGCAATATCGGAAATGAATTGATGCAAAACAAAGTTTTGATGTGAAAACTTGACAAAAGTATCCCTTTTTTCAGAAAAAAAGGAGGGATTCTGGAATTAATAAACCTTGACATTTATCCTTAGCAAGATTCTCAAATTATTAAGCAAATTATTTGTAATCTTGTGGAAAAGATGGAAGCATTCATTAGGAATTAACATGTATTCTCTTAAAAAGTCATGTTAAACTAAGGTAATTTCCTTTTTGATAGGTTTACTGAACTGATAATGGAAGAAAATGTCCTAGACATAGTATAGCTTAATTTTAGCAAGGGGTTGTCATTGTTCCTGTGAAATTAAAAAAAATAATGTAGTAGAATATGTGTAAGAAGATGGTTTGATATGGTGAATTCAAGCTGGTTAAACAGTTGTTCATACCAGTGTTAACTGATGAGTCTGTAACAGTGTGCCACATACCTCTGAGACTCCTGCTATTGTCACCATTTTTACCAATACTTCAGAAGAATACACACAAACACACACACACACATACACACACACACACACACACACACACACACGCTTGCTTTTGTATTTTGCAGATCATAGAATCAAGATTTACTGGGTTTAAAACTAGGAGATATCTACAAGTCATCCAGACCAACCTCCTTATTTTATAGATGAGGAATCTAAGGCATAGCTTCTTTCAGTTCCGTACGAGAGATCCAGAGTTCTTTTTCATGAGTGGAGGAAAACAATGAAACTGTGCAGAAAGAATTCCTTCCATTGGTAGAAGATTTTGTGTTCAGTCATTTTTCTGTTGTGTTCGACTTTTCATAATCCTATTTGGGGTTTTCTTAGCAAAGATACTGGAGTAGTTTGCTAGCTTATTTTTACAGATGATGAAATGGAGGCAAACAGTTAAATGCCTTGACCAGGGTCACACAACTAGTAAGTTTCTGAGGCCAGATTTAAACTCAGGAAGGATGAATCTTCCTGACTGTTCTTGCACTCTGTCCGCTGTGCCACTTAGCTGCCGCTAGTTATTCTAACTACATTTTCCCCAAAGGAAGTACTGGTGAAAAGAAAGTAGAACAGGGGAAAATGCTAGTTTAAAGGGATGGAGGGTGGAGGGGAGCAAGGAATATTTGTACTGTGGAATCAACTATGTGGAGAGCCCAGACAACTTGACATGAGAGAAGACCTGTCTGGTTGTGTCCAACAGGCCGATCATCTCTTTGCTCTCTGTACGACATTGCGCAAGTCATTTCACCCGTCTGAGCCTCAGTTTCCAAATATGTAAAATGTCTGTGTTTTGTGCATAGTTGACTTAACTGTACTCCTTTTCTAGAGATTTTATCACTATAGTAAACTTTAAATTGCCATAGAAATGTGAACTGTTATTGCTAATAGGAAGCTGACCAAAGTAAAAGTAATCAAACAACCTGACCTCACAAAAGACTGCAACTTTCCCTGTATTCTTCTTTTTATTATTATTATTTTTTTTATTTTTAATATGTTTAGTTTTCAGCACTGATTTTCACAGGCATTTGAATTACAAATTTTCTCCTCATTTCCACCCCCCCCACTCCAA
>JAQQSZ010017118.1:0-10871 GCA_028646595.1 Phalanger gymnotis
GGGAGTTCTGTTCGGGACAGACCTTACCCCGAGACCATCCAGGCAGACCTGGGCTGGAGTCCTGCTTCCCTCTGCCCCTTTGTGGGTTCTGTATTTCTAGAACTGGTTCAGAGCCATTTTTTCATAGGTTTTTGGAGGGACTTGGTGGGGAGCTCACGCCAGTTACTGCTTTCCAGTCGCCATCTTGGCTCCGCCCTCCCATGGGCAAATTTTTTAACCTCTCTGTGCCTCAGTTCCTCGTTTTTAACTTGGGGATCGTGTATTATATTTACACAATACATATGTATATGTTTATACATATACTATGTATATATACATACGTATTTCTAGCCTAAATATTTATAAATTGCTTTAAGGTTTTCAAAGTACTTTCTATTAACTCATTTGATTCTCACAAAACATAGGAGGTGGGTCATATTATTATCTATGTTACAGACAAGGAACTGAGGCACAGAGAGGTAAAGATATTTGCCCATGATCAAACATCTAAGAAGTGACTGAGATAGGATCTGAACTCAGGTCTTCATGACTTTGAGTCCTATGCTACATCTGCACCACAATGCAGACAAGAAGTTTCCAGGTGAGTATTCCCCAGCATCTATCCTTGTTTCAATACTGGTTATCACTTGCGATGGTCAACATATTTTACAATTATTCAGACCTTAGAAAGAAACCTAAAAATTCCAGGACCTAGAGGGATCTTGAGAGCCTCAAGCATGTAGTGGAATCTAATAAGATATAATTCAAGAGGAATAAAAACTTCCTAGATATAATATGTGGGAAGCATGATTAGACAATATTTTTTTCCTTAAATGTTCTGGTGAATTTGGTGAACTATGACCCTAGTATGAGGTAGCCTATGATGTGGCCACAAAAATAACTAATTGGATTCTGTACTACAGTAAGTCATGACCCCTGGATATAGAGACATTATCTGTAGTATCAGGTTACATTTTTACTATAATGATATGTGAAAGACTTTGAAAATCTGGGGCAATTGTAGAAGGGAACACAGAATAGTGAAGTCCCAGAATCCATGACATAAAAGGATTAGTCTAAGAAACTGGGAATGTTCTGTTTGGAGAAGAGAAGACTGAACAACACAAAATTGGCTTTCAATTATTCGAAGGGCAGTCATGAAGCCAGGGATTAAATTTTGTTTGTTTTGAAGAAAAAGAATTAAGTGCAATGGGTAAAAATTGAAACAAGAAAAAAATGAGGCTTACTGTTGGGAAGAAATTTCCTAAGAATAAAGCTGTTTAAAATTGCAATGATGTTCCACATTAAGAGGTGGTGGGTTCCCTTTACTTTCATGTCTTCAAACCAGAGTGTGATGATAACTTGTCAGGAGTGGAATGGTGAGAATTACTTTCACATATGAGTTGAATTAGAAATCAATGAGGTCTCTGCAAGTTCAGAGATTCTGCAATTTCGTGAATCCACATACTGTTTAAAGCGGATCTGCCTGGGGCACTGGAGGCCTTCATTTTCCTGGTTCATTGGTTGTTTAGAGGTTACCAGTAGAAGCTTTCCTTATTTGCTGTCTTTTGATCCTTACAATAAGGTGATTAGGTACAAACAATATTTTTCACATTTGACAGGTGAGACCTTTCACTAAAGTCTTATGTCAACACCATATCATGGCAGAGAAGCCTGATCTCTAGCAGATCCAACGAAGCAGGATAGATATACTAAGATCTGTCATCTGAAGACCTGATGAATGGCTGGATTTCATAGCAGGGATTCCTCTGAAGTATGGATTACATTGGATGGCCGCTGACATGCCTTCCAACTGAAATATTATGTGATTCTGTAAGTTTTCTGCTTATATCAGTTCTACTAGTTTCTAAAGGAGAAGGTTGTGTGGGAGAAGGAGCAGAATAAGGCCAAATTATTTAAATGTTTCCTTACCCATTAGCATATTCATTCCTTGAGGTTTTGCCTTTTTAGTGTGTGCATTGTCAACATTAACACAGTGTTTGGAACATAATGGTCACTTAGGTACTTGTTGACTGACTAATGCCCAGCAAAATTCTAGAAACTATGACTAAAGAGATAATGAGTGAACACTGAGAAAAAAATAGTAGTGATGAATTCATTAAGAATATATTATAGCAGAATAATCTAATTTCCTCTTTGAAATAGTCAACAAAATACCAAATAAGGGGAATCTCATAGATATATGTTTATCTAGATCATAATAAAAGATTTGGAAAAGTGTCTTATGTAATTATTATTATAAAACAGACAGATAGATTAGATATGTAGTTAGCTAGATGATGGTACAATTGGAAGGACCTGGTAATTGGCTGCATAGATGCAAAGAGGAGCAATTGATGGTTTGGAGTCAAAGACGAAGAAGATCTCTGGTAAAGGGCCTCAAGGATCCATTTTGGGGCCTTCGGTGGTTAACAATTTCATCGATGACTTGGGAAAAAGGCAAAAATTATCAAGTTTATTAAACTTATAGATAACACAGATCTATGGGCAGGGAAGAGATAGTATACTGATTGCCAGAGTCAAGATTCTCAAAGATTTTAAAAGGTTAAAATATTTGGGTTGAATCTAAGACTGATTTCAATCTGAATAAAAACAAAGCCTTACAACTGAATTTAAAAAAAAAATCCAGTGGAGGAGGTGGAACAAAATAGCAAAGTAGAGGCAGAGACTCGCCTGAGCTTTCCGAAATTCCTTTCCGTATAACATTGAAATAATGCCTCAAAATGAGTTCTGAAGTGGCAGAACCAACAAAATAATGAGGTCAAAAATTTTGGAGGCTGGGAAAACTTAGAAGGTGGGCAGAGATGGTTTGTCTCACTGAGATGAGAGTGGAGTGTACTCCAGGGCAGTGCTTGCTAGCACAGGTTGCATCCTGGCAAGCCAAAAGCAGGCCTTAGCAGCAATGGAATCAGTGGTGGTAACTTCGGGAGTGCTCAACCCACAAACAGCAAGGGTGTTAGACAACTGATTGGAAGGTGATTACCAGAGGCCCTTTGCTGGAGTTGGGAGCAGGACTGTGTTGCATCACCCATACTCAATTCCAGGTTGTAGTCCCAGGGTGAGGAGGATCACTAGCAGAAGTGGACACCCTGGACAAGTTCTAGAGTGGAAAAGAGTGTTTGTGGTCACTCATAGAATAGAGTACAGTCCAGGAGGGTAGTGAGCAAACCTCTCCTTATATCATACCATTTTGGAATACCTGAAAACTTACATATCTCCAGAACTATCTCTGATGACACTAGCATCAAATCCCTGAAGAATGGGAAAATGCCCTTTCCACCCCAGGAGAGTGCCCAACTTTAACATAAAGTGGATGTTTCAACAATCCAGCGAGCAGCTTCTGTGGGGGTGTAAGATCCACCTACAGCCAGCACCCAGAAAGCTGCCAGCATGCTGCAAATGCACAGGTTCTTTCGATCTGCTTAACTAAGGAAAGCTACATGAAGGGATTGACAAGCTTACTTTTAATTCAGCATACAAATATCATTCACTTAGTTCAGGGGAAAAAGCCAGCACCCTGTACTTCAGAACAAAATACAAACAAAGTACAAGCATCAACAGACAGACCTTGTCTGATTCAAATCCCAATACATAGTTACTAGAGTTTAACAAAGTCTCAGCATCCAGGTTACTAGCTGGAGGGCTCTTAGCTACAGCTGCCCAGAGTCTCTGCATCAGCACCATCATGACTGAGAGCCCTGCGCAAATGGCTCTATCCTCTCTTCTTATAAGGCTTCAGACATCATCAAATGTCATCTGAATCACCAGAACTTAGGCTGCTACGATTGGCTCTTGAGTTAGCCCCAACCTTTAGGACCCTGGGAGGTTCACATCCACATAGGTTAGGTTAACACCTAATAGGGGTTAGAGCCTGGGGCTTAGCATTTAGTAAGACTCAAGCTAAACTCTTCAAGGGCACTTGTCGAACTAAGTGCTAAGAGCCCATTTTGCTTACCAACACAGTGGAAAAATGAGCAAGCAAGAGCAACAACAACAACAACAACGAAAAAGAACGTGAACATAGCAAGTTAGTATGGTGAGAGGGAAGATCAAAATGTAAACTCAGAAGATAATAATGTAAAAACAACTACATGCAAATCCTCAAACAAAAATATGAATTGGTATCAGTCCCAAAAGAATTCATGGAAGATCTCAGAAAGAATATTCAAAATTAAATAAGAGATAGAGGGAAAAAAATGAGAAAAATGAGTGCAATACAAGAAAAACACAAAAAAAGAGGCAGCAGTTTGGTAAAAGGCACACAAATACTGAAAAAAATAAAAACTTAAAAAACAGAATAAGCCAAATGGTAAAAGAGGTACAAAAAACACCGAAAGAAAGAACTCCTTAAAAAGAAGAACTGGCCAAATGTAAAAAGAAGTAGAAAAGCTCACTGAACAAAATAATTCCTTAAAAATTAGAATTGGGTAAATGAAAGTTAGTGACTCCACAAGACATTAAGGAACAATCAAAGTAAAAAAAAAAATTAAAACATAGTAGAAATGTGAAGTATCTCATTGGGAAAAGAATTATCCTGGAAAATAGATCAAGGATAGATAGTTTAAGAATTATTGGATTAGCTGAAAGCCATGATTTAAAAAAAAGAGCCTGGACATTATATTTCAAGAAATTTTCAGGGAAAACTCTCTGATATCCTAGAACGAGAGGGTAAAATAGAAATTGAAAGACTATAAATCACCTCTTTAAAGATGTTCCAAAAGGAAATCTCCAAAGAATATTATAGCTAAATTCTGGAGTGCTCAAGTGAAAGAGAAAATATTGTAAACAATCAAAAAGAAATTCAAATATTGTGGAGCCACAGCCCAGTTAAGACAAGATTTAGCAGCTTCTGCATTAAAGGATTGGAAGGCTTTAAATATGACATCGTGGAAACCAAAGGAGAGAGGATTGCAACCAAGAATCACCTGCCCAGCAAACCTGAGTATAATCCTTTAGGGGGAAATGGGCATTTAGTGAAATAGAGGATTGTCAAGCATTCCTGATGAAAAAACTAGAGCAAAATAGAAAATTTGACTTTAAACTATAAGATCAAGAGAAGCACAAAAAAAAAGAAAATCAGAAAAGAGAAATCATAAGGGATTCAATAAGGTTTACATTCTTACCTTGGAAGGTGATACTTAGGAGGAGGAGGAGGAGGAGGAGGAGGAGGAGGAGGAGGAGGAGGAGGAGAAGAAGAAGAAGAAGAAGAACAAGAACAAGAACAAAAACAAGAAGAACAAGAAGAACAAGAACAACAAGAACAAGAAGAAATAGAGGAAAAAGTAAGATGGAGGGAAATAAACATTTAGTAATCATAACTATGAACATAAATGGGATGAAATTGCCCAGAAAATGAAAGCAGATAGCAGAGTGGTTTACATTCTTTGGACATAAAGGGTGATACCACAGGCAAATTTGGTGAGCATGGAATAGTTTATGGGTCAAGATCTATGAGCAAGTGAATAACTTATGACCAAACAAAAGATACAGAATATCATGGGAAATAAAAGATATAATTTCAATTACATTAAATTAAAAAGGTTTTGGATAAACAAAACCAATTCGGCCAAGTAAAGAAGAAAACGGGATTTTTTTTTTTTTTTGCAGCATAGGTCTTTGATAAAGGTCTCATTTCTTAAATATAGAGAACACAGTAAAATTTGTGAGAATGCATCCCTAATTGATAAATGGTCAAAGGACATGAACGGGTGATTTTCAGACAAAGAAATCAAAGCTATCTATAATAATATGAAAAAATGCTCTAAATCAGTATTGATTAGAGAAATGCAAATTACAAGAACTCTGAGCTACTACCTTATACCAACAGAATGACTAATAAGGCAGAAAAATAAAATGACAAATATTGGAGGGGATGTGGGAAAATTGAGTTTGGGTGGAGTGTGAACTAATCCAACCATTCTGGAGAGCAATTTGGTACTTATACCCAAAGTTTCTCCTTCCTTCACATCGTCCCTCATCAAGAAGGCAAGCCATTTGATACAGGTTATACATATATGCAGTCAGGGAAAATGTATTTCCACATTAGTAATGTTGTGAGAGAAAACACAGATCAAAAAACCCAGAAAAATAAAGGAAGTTTAAAAAAACTGTGCTTCAATCTGCCTCCCTAATTGATCAGTTCCTTCTCTGCAGGTTGATAGCACGTTTCATCATGAGTCCTTTGGAATGTTCTTGGATGATCATATTGTGGAGAATAGCTAAATCATTCCCACTTGATCATCTTAGAATATTGCTGCTGCTGCGTACTGTGTCCTCTGGTTTCTGCCCACTTCACTTTGCATCAGTTCATGTAAGAAGCCTTTTAAGGTTTTCCCGAAAATATCATTTCATATAACACAGTAGTATGTTACATACCACAGTTATATACCACATCTTATTCAGCCACTCCATAACTGATGGGCACCCCCAAAATTTCTAATTCTTTACCATCACAGAGCTGCTATAAATGTTTTTTGCACAAGTAGGTCCTTTCCCCTTTTCTTTTATTTCTTTGGAATACAAATCTAGTAGTCATTTTGCTGGTTCAAAGCTTGGAACACAGCAAGTGCATAATAATATGTGCTGTCATTGTTGTTATGGACACTATTCTCTCTAGTTCATTGGGCCTTTCCATTGTTTGTATTCCTGTTCTTTAACTGATCATTAATCATATTGATTAATGGATTGCATGCACAGTTTTATTCCTTTCCTTTTCATTTTAAGTTTAAAGCTTCCTCGATTATATTAAAAAGGAAATCTATTTACAAAATCTCAGAGTGAGACATAACCTCAATACCCATGTAGTTTGCTCCATAACCAGAAAAAGGTTGAACTTTATAACACACCCAGCAAATTGTCCTTCACCTTTAGCTTGAAATTCTCCAGTGAGGAAACATGTACAACCTCTAAAGGCAACCCATTCTACTTTGGGGCAACTCTCAGTTTGAGGATCGTTTTTCCTGACATGAAGCTTTTATGTATTTCTTTGAAACTGCCATCCATTGCTTTTTAAACCCAGAGCAAATTGAATCCCTCTTCTACATCACAATGTTTAAAGTTCGAAAGGGGCTACTATATCACTCCTTCCTCTCTCCACCTAGGCTTATTTCTTTTTTGCCAAATGCCCCCAGTTCCTTCATTCAGTCTTCGTATGTAATGAACTCAAGACCTTTTGCTGTTCTGGTGGCCCTCCTCTGAATGGTCCCATTTTTACCAATCATCTTGGTAAAATGTGGTGGCCCAAACTAAGCACAAAGATCCAGATGAGTTCTGATGAAGGTAGGTCTATTGAAGATGTAACAGTAAGATTGTCACCTTTCTGCAACTGAAAGCTAGGTCTCTCTTGATGCAGACTAAGATCTCATTTGCTTTTATGGTAAGCTCATCATGTTGATGATTTCAGTTCTGTCTACTGGAACTCCCAGGCATTCTTTGGATAAACTTCTCTCTGATCATGCTTTTCCCATATTGGACTTGTAAAGTCACTTTACCGAAACCACAACTAAGTTTCTTCTTAATCCTGTTAGATTCTCTCCAAGCCTACATGTCAACAAGCATTTATTAAGCACTTATGAAGTGCCAGGCACTTTGATAGATGCTGGTAATAAAAATAAAAGCAAAATAACAGTCCTTGTCCTCAAGGACCTTACGCTTTAGTTAGGGAAGAAAACAAGTAAAAGGAAGCTAAAAAGACAGGCACAATAATGGTGGTCACCAAGGGCATGCTGAAGAAAGAATTCCAGGGAGTCAGGAGCACAATGAAGAGTGAACTAGTAAACGTGGATAGTGTGGGCACTCCTGAAAATGGAGGTTCTCAGAAGATAAGGCCAATGAGGGGAAGGGGAGAGGAATATCCCAGGTTGAGAAGGCCACAGAGTTGAAGGCATATTCTAGGGTGAAAAGACTGGTGGGACAGAGTAGCAGAGGCTTCACCCAGATAAAGGAGACTGGTGCAGCATGTTAGAAAAAGAAGTTTAGAAAGGCAGGAGCAGAGTTTGGAGAGGGAGGAAGTCAGAGCAAAAGAAACTAAATGTGCAAAATTGAAGAATCAGACTTTGCTTGTTTTCTGTAGCCATTAAAATGGAATTGCATCATTTCAGGGTTGGAAAGAACTACAGAGCATAACTTGTCCAACCACATCTCAACACATAAATTGCCTCTACAACATCCCTAATAAATAATAATCGAACCTCTACTGGAAGATCTACAGTAATGAGAAACTCACTTTGCAACAAACACCTCATTACATTGCTGCACAGCTCTAATTATTAGAATGCTCATTTGTATAGAGCCCAACGTGGTGTAATGGTATTAGCATTGGAGCCACAGAGATCTGAGCTGGAGTCTTGCATCTCACATAATTGACTATCTGACCTTGTGAAAATCACAACCTTTCAGGCTCTAGACGACTCTCAGAGACTTTACATTGTAAAGAATGTGTGAGCCTGCATTGGTGGGTGGAACTCCCTCACTTTGGAGCTCCTTATTTCAAGGATGACATATGTCTAGTTCTTATCCTTATTCTACATTGAACCTGAAAGTATTTTCTTTGCCATTTTGTATCAGGTATCCACTGCTTCTAATTCTGTCTTTGGAAGGATGCTGAATAAAGCAAATCCCTTTCACATGACACTCCTCCAAATGTAGGGAGATCACATTCATGCTGAATGCGTTATCTAATGGCAACATCTGAAGCTCACACTTATTATTTAATAATCTGGAGAAGAGAAAAAGCAAACAGACACAAAAGCGCCATAAGACAATAGGCCTTGAATTGGAAGAGATCTTTTTGTCCAAATCATTCCCAAATTCCTTTGTTTCAGGGAATTAGGACCCAGAGAATCTAATTGACTTGTCCATGGTTCTCTAGGCAGTAAATAGCACAGTTTGGATTTGAATTCAGGTCCCAGGACTCTCCATTAAAAATAAACTTCTTTTGGGCAAGGGCTGTTTTGCTTTAGTCTTTGTATTCCCAGTCACTGGTCCATAGTAGGTGCTTAAGAAATGACTCCGGATGATGAGAATGATGTGATTCCAATTCAACACCCTTTACAATGCACTGTTCTCCTTCCATTGCGTCTCAGTGTACATGAGTTACATCAAAATTGTAGGGCTCCTTTGAAAAATCTCTCCTTTGCTTTATGAGGTCTCTGTTTATCTGACAGTCATTAAATTGTCTCTCTTCAAACAACGAGCCGCTCTAGACAAAACTTTATTTTTTTCCCATTAATAGAATGGCCTCCTGCCCATTTCCATAATGGACTCAAGTCATCAAGGGTTGGTTAAGATTCTCATTCCATCTCTTGCCTGGAAGGATTTTGCTGCAAGCTGAAAATCTTCCTGCCATGGAACATTAAACAGGTATTCTCTTGTTTTTCAACTTTGTGGTCTCAATTTCCTGGAGTCGTCCCATAGAAAACAGATGCAAATTAAGGGCTCGATTCACCAAAATAATAGGTAGCATTTCTAGAGACTTCCTGTGGAGATGAGTCAGAAGAAGTGTGAAAGGCACAGCTAGCACTTTCCACTGAACTATGTGCTGTTACTCTTTCATAAATATTCTCCTCATTCACTTCCAAATATTGACCTTTCTGTGCTCAACTCCAAGACACTCATGGGCTCCAACAGAGCAAAGAAAAAATGCTTCAGATAGTTCGAATTCTCTGACTGCTGCTTTTGCTTCTACATGGCCTGCTGGGTATTTTTCAGGTGTGACAGAGTAGCCTGTCAATTCAATTTAATTCAACCCTATTGCAATTCAACAAATGTGCATGAAGCATGTAAGATGTGATTCTTGGGGCTGGGGATACAATAGTTGGCACAGTGGAGTTAAGAAAGTGATATTCAAATCTTTTTTCACATGCTTAGTGATGGCGATGCAGGTTGAGTCACTTCATCTCTGTGAGGCTCACTTTTCTAATCTGTAAATATTCAAATGGATCAACAGCTCGGCTATTCCCTCCAAAGATGCAGGTCACCATTCCTCCATAATTGCCCATCCTCTTCCACTCCTATCCATGTCCTACCCTAGGGTGGCCAATGGGGATGAGGTGAGGTATGGTGGTACTCAAAGTGATAGAGATCTTCCTCACTTTCTGCTGACATGAAGAGGTTACCAATAAAGCATGATGGTCCATCACTCAGCTATCACTCTAGTCATATGTCTAACCCATCTTTTGGGCTTACACTTTTCCTATTGCTATCCCTGATTAACCTTTCTTTTCAAAGGTCCTTATGTTACAGCCTGTTCCATCCATCAGGCATACCATTTATTTCTGTGATCCATTTTCAATTTGTCTGGCAGCCCAATTACAACCCATGAGACAATGAAAAATTTTGGAAAATGTCAAGAAAAATAACTTAAACATTTCCTGTAAAGGGCAGGATAGTACTATAGAATAGAAGGGGCAGTTAGGTGGCATATTGGGTAGAGTATAGGATAAATAATTAAGAAGGCTTGGGTCTAAATCTTGCCTCAGACACAATAACTGTGTGATCCTGGGGACATCACTTAATAATTAGAATGACTTTTTAATAACACACTAAAGTTTGCAACATTGTTTATGTATCTTATTTCATTTTGTCCTCATACAACCATGTTAACTAACTGCTATGATCATCTTTATTTTACAGATGAGGATACTAGGGCTGAGAGCTTAAGAGACTTGCCTGTCATCACACAGATAATCCATGGCTGAGGCAAGATTAGAATTATGGTCTTCCAAAGTCCAAGTCCAGTACTCAATCCACTACCCTATCCAGCTGCCGTTTAACCTTTCCATGCCTCAGTTTCCGAATCTACGAAATTAGGGGAAGAACTTAATGCTCTTCCAGCCCTAAATCTACAATCCTATGAGCTTCACAGAGGGATT
>JAQQSZ010017119.1:0-10871 GCA_028646595.1 Phalanger gymnotis
GTAGAGTAGAGAGTACTTTGTGCCAAGTTTGAGGGGCTGCGCTGTTGTTTTTGGAGCTATTTCTACACAGCAAACTCTGCCACATCTGTACTCCTCTTCCCCCAAGAACCACCAACCTAGACTGCAACTCAGATCAAAGCAGACTCTGCGTGTGCTCTATGATCCACTGCTTAATTCCTCCCACCAGATGGGCCTGGGCCCAGAAACAACTGAAATTGTAGCTCTGGAAGCAGCCTCAGAGCTGCACCACCTCTGCTGCCCCAAGTGCAGTGGCTGACCAAGAAATCCTTTCCCTCTGTCTCCACAATTTTTCCCACTAACCTCTGTTGTTTTTGGTGGTTGTGGGTTGAGAAGTCTGGCAACTGCCACAGTTCATTGATTCAAGGTGCTATGGCCTGTTCCACATGACTGCTGATCTGGTTGGTCCAGGCAGGGACCACTCTGAACTCTGTTCTGTTCTGCTCCCAGGATGGTGCAGAGAGACCTTATGTAGCCACCAACCAGGCTGTCCAGAGCTGTAGCCCTGCTTCCCTCCACTATTTTGTGGGTTCTGCATTTCTAGAATTTGTTCAGAGCCATTTTTATAGGTTTTTGGAGGGTCCTGGGGTAGAGATTTAGGGAAGTCCCTGCTTTCCAGCCACCGTCTTCGCTCTACCCTACCTTCCATCCTTTTCCATTAGAGCCAGGTAGTGGGAATGAAGGAAAAAAGCTTATTAATTGAAGAAAATAAACAAAAAATAAGGATTTAGCAATCTACAGAAGGAGTCAAAGCATGGGATCTCCAGTGGGAGGTCAATTATAAAGGTAGACTACTAATACTGAAGTGGCCAAAAGAGGACACTGAGCCTTCATGTTTACTAGTCATGAGTTGTGGGAGGAAGTGACAGGGTAGGAAAGGCAGAATTCCTCCTGAGTTGGTACCAGGGATTTTCAGAACACTGCCAAGGAATTAGCTCCAAAAGTCAATGTCTAATTGTGCAAGAGCCGCTGCATGTAGCAGTGCCCATGAATAAGTTGGTGATTGGGGTAGGGTAGATAAATAGTGCCTGAAGCAAGTGGCTGGTGATTTGGTCTTTAGTCTGTAAGAATTAGCTTGGCACAGGTTCCTTCAGTGTGCTTTTTCCTGTACTTATTGAATATGAAGCATTTCAAAAGCAGAAACATTTAATTATGAAAACCCAAGAAGTGTTTGGAGAGAGGCAAGATGTATAGAGAGAAAAAGAATATTTTATTGTAGGGTAGATAGAGGGAAATGTTCCTCAGTCTTCACATAGCTGAATGCCTGAGTGGTGAATTTTGGGCTCTTTGCTTGTTTGTTTGATTCCAACTCTTTTATTTTTATTTGTTAATTTGTTTATTTTTAGTTTTCAACATTTGCTTCGATAAGTTTTAAATTTTCTCCCCCTCCCTCCCCATGATGGCCTGTAATCTGATGTAGGCTATATATATATACTGATTCCATCTCTTAAGATTTTAAGATTATATAATATAGTTAGCCATTGCAGCCAGGTTCCTGTGTTGTTCCAAAGACATACCTTATACATATAGTCACCTCATCTATTCCTCCCCTCATTTTTCTATTTCTACTTCTTTTCCTGTTTGTGTTTTTACTTCTGTTTTAATGCTAGAAATTATTCAACTTCTACCAGTTTCCTAAAGCCTTAGCTCACCTCTGCAACCTCTGAACAATTAATGTATCATTCATTCAGTTTCTAGGTCATGCAATAAATAGAACACTAAATCTAGAGTCAGGAAAACCTAAAATCAAATTTGACTTTAGACACTTAATAGATGTATGATCCAGGTGAAATCATTTAATTTCTGTAGCCTTCAGTTTCCTCAACTGTAAAATGGGTTTAATAACATTTAACTCTTAGGTTTGTTGTGAGGATCAAATAAAATTATATTTGTAAAGCACTTAATGCTTTATACTGAGTGTCTGGCACATAGTAGGTGCTTAAAATGCTTCCTTAAAAAATTCCTACTAATGTGAAAATATGTTTAATAAGAATGTATTTGTAGAGCCTATATCAGATTATGCACCATCTTGGGGAGGGAGGAAGGGAGGGAAGTGGAGTAAATTTAAAACTTATGGAAGTGAATGTTAAAAACTAAAAATAAATACATTTTTTTTAATTCCTTCCTTTCTGATTTTTATGTTATTTTATTTTGTTTTGTTTGTTTTACTATGCAGTTAGATATCTGATCTCCCTATCAAGATTTTTAGATTCTTGAAGGTGAGGGCTATGTCTTTTTTCTTTATATTAGTCAAAACACTTTTATTATATAGTAACTATTAGCTAGATACTCTACAAGGCCTTGGGGATACAAAGAAAAAACTAAGCAATCCAAGCACTTGGACTTGTATTCAACTGAGGAAGTGAGTGTATAATGTGTACAATAAGTACAAGGTCATTTTGGATAGGAAGAATATTAGTCACTGGGGCCATCATGATAGGCTTTGTATAGTAATCAGTGCTTGAGCTGAGTTTTGAAGGAAAATAAAGAATCCTAAAAGATAGAAGTCAATGGGGTCTCTATTCTAGGCAGAATGATGATGGAGTTAGGGTAACTAACACAAAAGCACAGCTATTGAAGTTGGAGTGGTGTTGTGTGTTAAGAATAGTGAGTGTGAAGGCCAGTTAGATTGTAAAATAGAGAGTATGAGGAGGTATAATGTCTAATAAGGTGGACTGAAGTCAGGTTGTGAAAGCTTTTAAAAGTGACAGAGATTTCTATTTGATCTCAGAGGCAATGGTAAGCCATTGGGATTTTTTAACTAAGTGAACGATGTGGTCAAATTATAGTTTAGGAAAATCTCATCAGCAGCTCTGTTGGAGATGGACTAGAGTGAGGTGAGGTTTCAGGTGAGGATGCTAATTAGGAGGCTATTGCAAAGTCCAAATATGAGCGGGTGATGGCCTGAACTTACCCAATTCTTTGAGTGTGACAAATATTTGCCAGGCTTTTGTCCAAAAATGGTTAACATATCCAGAAATATATTATGGATATCCTGACAAGAAACATCTTGGGGACCCAAGTAATGATCTATTTTATTAGTTGATACACAAGTTGTTTCTCTGCTTCACATTTAAGTTAGAAAAAAGTAAATTTGGCAAGTAAGAAGTTGTTTAAGGAGATATTGTTTGAGAATGAGATTTGGATTTCTAAACTAGGTGTTAAAATAGTGGAATTATGGGCTTTATGGAATGATAGGAATTACATGTCTATGGATAGACTAGATTTAATGAAGACAGATCAGAGTGTTTTGCCTGGAAACTAATTAACTGAAAGTGAAGCAGGAAGGAGAAGACTGTTAATATATCTCCACTAAACCAGATTACAAGGTAAGACTATCAATGCAGAAATAGTAATTCATAGGGCAGCTAGGTGGTACAATGGATAGAGCACTAGGCCTAGAGTCAGGAGGACTCATCTTTCTGAGTTCACACCTGGCCTCAGACATTTACTAGTTGTGTATCCCTGGGCAAGTCACTCAATCCTATTTGCCTCGGTTTCCTCATCTGTAAAATGACCTAGAGAAGAAAATGGCAAAGACTCTAGTATCTTTGCAAAGAAAGCTCCAAATGAGGTCATAAAAAGTTGGGCATGACTAAACAACAACAGTAATTCACATTAATTACTAGCCAAGAAAAGGGGTAGTTATAAAACTCTTTGACTAAGGTATTTATATACACATTCACTATTCACTAAATACTATTAATAAACAAAACTAAGGTGAGATTTTGATTTAAGAACAAAAATTCACCTTTTTAGGTATCATTGAGGCTTGTTAAGATGTACTTTATCACTAGAAAAAGACAATAGAAGGGTATTCATATAGAACATATTAGACAAAAGAAACAGGATTCTATAATAAGAAGACATTCTCAAGTGAGAACATCTATGAACTGGAGGGGTGGAAGCATGATATATCAAGAAAGTGTGGTAGTGTAAGTATACTACCAACCACTGGGCAAAGGGGAAGAAATGAATAATAAGTTTGCCAAATAGATGACAAACCTGGCATTGAAGCATGGTATAATAGAGATGAGGCACCATTTTTACACTGAAACTTACTGTCCCTCTATGATAAATATGGGATGGCAGGTAAATTCTTAACTTTAATAACTTTTAATTAGATTCTTTAATTATTTTTAAAACTTTGGAAACAATGGGGAGAATTGCTTTTCTGGATGTGCTCCTTATCAAAAAGTAAGAACAAATTTGTAGGAAAAATTAAAAATTTGGGAGGGATTGACAGGTACATGTTGGAATTTGTGAAATATAGGGAGAAAGAAACAAGGAATTGTTTGAACTGAACCCTAGAGCATAAATTTCAAAGTTAATGAAAGAACTGAAATTTAAAAAAAAAAAAACCTCTTGGGCAAAAATTCCATGGAGAAGATCATTTCAAGGGGATAAAATGGTCTCAAGGACAAACTTTCAACAAAACTTCCTAACACTGAAATCTATTGAGATGGTTCTTTTCCCTTCCTTGTAGATCTTTAAGCAGAGGCTCCATGACCATGTCTCATATGTCAGTGGAAATTCTTTTCAAATGTAGATTGAGTTAGATGGCTTCTGAGTTCCCTTCCAATGCTCAAATTCTATAATTCTGTAATTATGTATAGAAACCATAGGTTTAGTACAAGGACAGACCTTTGAGTTCAATCTGATCATTCTACACATAAGGAAAACATCTTTTCTGCCTGACTCTATCTCATAGTTTGTAGGATGGGAAGATTTCTGGCTGTTTCATAAGGACACAGCACAGCAGAGTACTCAGAAAACATTTAATGATTGATTCATCGATAGCTAATAATCGGTTCTAAATACCAGTCAAGATCACAAGACTTCTGAATTGGATGGAAGAAATAATCATCAGATGTGACTCACAAAACTTAGTCTAGAAGAGGGGTGGGAAATAGTTTTATTTGACAATGTTTAATCATATGTACAAGTTACAAAACGAACCTTTTTCAGTATGTTTTCTAAGATGCTGACAGCTTACAATTCTCAAGTCCACTGACAAAATCATAGTGAAAGTGTGGGCATTAATTTGTAATCTTTTTGTCAATTTTCAGTGAGGTCTTGAAATTCTGGACTGGAAGGGGCAGAATTTAATATAAGAGAAATTTCCATAAACAGCTCAACATTTCTAAGCAAGAAAAAAAAATCGGTCAATTAAGATTTGCATTTGTGAACAATCAGTTATTTGGCAAAATTGTAGTGTGCTTATTGAAATAATTGCTAATACAGCCATTAGATCCTTTTACTTCCACAAAATAATCATTTTACAGGAAAAAGAGATTAAGGGGAACTGTTTGTCCCCTTTCTGTACAGAAAGTTTTGCGATGGACACTTGCCTCTTATTCACCGTTGATTGCTAAGAGTTTTTTGTATCAGGAAATAATGTTTGAATCCTTCATTTCAGATGGTAATCAGCCGTTCTTACTTACACTCCCACTATCTCAACAAATCTAAAACCTGGCTTACACCTAAGTAAGAACTTTTCCCTCCATCTGGTTCTGTCAATGAAACATAAGATCTGCAGGATTTCTCTAAGATCTCATGAATGAATTATATCTTAATACACATCTGAAGGAACAACCTGTTATAGATTTCCTGTTCTCTTTAAGCATATCCAAAAATGTGGAAAATGAATTTTCTGTCCTCAGAGTTCCAGATAAAATGCTAGCTAGGATTGGTTTTTACTATTACAAATAATAGCATTGTCATTTATTTTGCATTATTCAGATTTTGTCATATATTAATTGCAAACTTGCTATCTAGGTTATTTTTTCATTGAGGTATTCAGTTAAAGAGGTATTGCAAGTTACATATCTGTTGTGAATAATCATAATTTACTGAATGATCTAATAGCCTAAATATCCATTGGCTTTCTGAATTTGCAACGAAAATTTGTCCATTCATAAATATTTTATTTTAACATTCTTGGGGGTTATGCCTAATAGAACATCCCTGAATAATGGAAATGGATGATAACCCAAAAAGCAACAGAGGTGTATATATTGGGCATGAGCAGGGTGCAAGAAAGTTGAAATAAGGAATTATAATTATATGCTATAAAGGATGTCACCAAACAAATATATGATAGTAAAAAGTGATGGACTAGTCATGTGGCAAAGGCAAAGGATGCCCACTATGGAGTACAGTCTGTGTACTCCATAAACGTCTCCTACATAAGAGAATTCAAAGAAATCATCCAGTATGTTGTGTGGACCTCATGGCATGAAATTATGGAAGGATGTGGGCAAGAATAGTACAAGATGGAAAAGCATAGCTGGATTGCAACCTATATCTTTAGAGGGATTAGCTTTATCAGTGAGACCACTCATCCATCTGACTATTAGAAGAGAGAATGCAGAGATGGGTGACTGAGATTGTGAAAATACTGCGGACCCTGGTCTCCAAAGTGAGAGTCCTCCACCTGGAGGTCTGTGGTATGACTCCAATGAGTGAATGATTAACCAGTTAGAGAGTATGATGAGAGGTCATATTTGGCCAGAGGTGTGCTTGTAAATGTTTGATAATTAGCTGTTGGAGGGGAGTGTGGTGGAAAACCTATGCTCAAGACACTCTTATTTTTAATCTGTGTTAAGATTTTATCCATCACTTTAATTCCAGACTATCTACAAAATAATAAAAACAAGCCCTGTTTTGTAGTGTTCGATGATTTCTAAAGCGTAAATTTCTCACACTGAAAATTTAACAGTTGATTTTCCTGTGTTGGCATGTGCTGGCACCAGAACACCCCTGCATTTGATCCTTTCTGATAGCCAAGCCTGTGTTTGTCTCTAATGCAAATGACCCAACCCTTCATCAATTATAGCCCAACAGTATCCTACTCCAGAACACTCTACCTCACTTGCAGGTGGGAAAAGTTCCTAACTTCTCACTTGGGCAGTGATTTTGGGCAAATAGAGCAACTGATAAAACTTCTTTTTTTGTTGTTTTAATGGGAAGTGTGAAAAAAAATTTGGAGGCCATTGTTATTGGTCATGTCATATGAAAATTATTTGAAGGAGTGAGGGATGTTTCTCCCGGAGAAGAGAAACTTGCTTGTAGTGTTGGTGGGAGAAGCATGATGACTGCCTTTAAACATTTGAAGCATTAGGCTTATTATTTTTCTATAGGGGAAAGGCAAGATAAAGGAATAAGCATTTATATAGACCATACTATGCACCAGGCACTATGCTAAGTGCTTTACAAATATTTTCTTATTTACTCTTCCAAAAACGCAGAGGTAGAAAACTGTTATGATCCCTATTTTACGATTGAGGTAACTAAGGCAAATACAGATTACGTGACTTGCCCAGGGTCACAGCTAGTGTCTGAGTCTGGATTTGAACTTAAGGCCTCCTGCCTCTAGGCTTAGGCTGTATCCACTATGCTACCTAGATGCTTCTAGAAAACTAAATTAGTCAAGAACAAAGGGTAAACAGTTGCAAAGGGGAAGATTTCAGATTGACATAAATTAAAAATTTCCTAATGATTAGAATGGTCCTCAAAGTAAAATACTTTACCTTGGGAAATAGTGAGTTCCCTATCATTAGAGGACTTCTCAAGTGGTGGCTGGATAAGAAGTTATCGGGGATTCAGGTACAGGTAAGAGGACCTATGAGGCATCTTCCATCTCAGACAGTCTGTTATTTCTACATCACCTGGCTAATTAGTATGGAAGTACATAAAATCCCTCCTTTTTAATTGTACTTCAAGACTTTCAGTCCTGAATGGTCCAGAAGGATTCTGACTTGAGTACCCAAAATATTTTATGGTATCAGTCCCTTGTTCAAGATACCTATAAAAGTTAGCAGAAATTTTCTTGGGGACAAAGAGTCATGGCAGAGGGCTACAGAGAAAGTTACAGTTTGGATATCTCTCTCATCAAACTAGAAATCTGACATTAGATTTAGGATAAATCAAATAAAATTGTTTCTGAAGGACTTGATCTTAAATCACAGGATAAAATATTAATACTATTTTTCCCCTCAACACTAGCATCACTAAATTTCTTCATTTCCTTTATTCCTGAAATAATTTACCAGATATTACCTGGTTTCACTTAATTTGTCTTATTGAAATACAAGTGCTACTTATTTCTCTAAGCAGACTCTTAAAATGGTACTTTATAAGATCTGAATTATGATTGCAATCTGGCTCCTATTGAATACACTCTCTTTCATGGGTTTCATTTAACATTAAAATGGGGCATTTCAGGTGTTATTGGAAAGTTTGGACTGATTGTAATATCTCTGTTCTACACAGTATCCTAAATGGTACATTTTTTGTTTCCACAGTAAAACCAACAGTTATTGATGTTGACATTTACGTTAACAGCATTGGACCTGTGTCCTCAATAAATATGGTAAGTGTCACGTTAATGATGGTTTTTTTTATTTTCTTACCTGGTTCTGTTGATGACAGTTTCTACTTTTAAAAATGTGATAAATGTCTTGAGGAAAAGAAAAGAAAAGATGCTTTTGTTGGTGTTGTATAATGTTGTTTAGAGGCTCATCTTACTGCTGTGAAAATTCTTACTTCTTTCTTGAAACATACATGGGTGGAAAGTACCATTTGATAGTTACAACATTAGGCTGAATATTAAAAATAGTAGAATGCCGTAAAAGTGAAGCTGCAGATGAAAAAAAGGTTTCATGTATTTCTGAAAGCTTGGTCTTAATGTTGGCCTGGTGAATAGGTAATATAATTATGAGAGGTTTTCTCTAACACTATACTGCATATTTTTCTATTAAATAGTTACACTGGATGATTAGTAATTCCTAGGTCATTTGTCGTATTTGACTTCTTAACTTCTTGGCACAGGCATTTTACTGACTCATGTTATAGTTTTCTAGCATGTCCTAGTTATGATCTGGAGGAACATCTTTAGATTTTTCCAGTAGTTAGTGATGTTTCACCCTTTAGTCTGTCTCCTATACAACAGTGGAAGGAATTCTGTTATATCTTACAGTAGACTATACCCATAGACCTACAAATACAAGATCTAACGACCAAATTCTATTAGTTGTGATGGGGTTGCCATAAAGTAAAATTTTTGTGCTCTAATCTCCTTTGCTCTTAAGGAAACATGAATTTATGAGAATTTAATGCAAATTTAGATGTTTCATTTGATGTAGGTACAGATTTGATATTAGTATTTCCTTGGATATTGGTTATACATATATTTTGTTGAAATAGATAAATGTATTTGCATACCTGGTTGTTGAGTTGGGCTCATGTGAACTCTGTAGCTCCTTTGTGTTCACTATGGAGTTTTTCTAAGAAATATAATGGATGTGAGAAATGGAAATTTTCAACATACTGACTTTTGAGTGCATTTGCAATGTTATTCAACTGTTATGAAATATGCTCTTCTCTGATAATAGATATGAATTCCCTCTCTCAGATGTTGCAATCAAAAGTTCCTTCAAGAAATCTCTTTCAAAGGGAAAGGGACATGAAATTCACCACCATTGTTTTGTTTTTTCCCTCCATCCTGATTCATTTTGGTACATATTTGTATTATAACAACAAATATGACTTGTGGGTAAAATCCTCTAAACAACCTATGGTGTCAATAGAACAGGAGTGTTATAATCACAAAAGGTATACCTCTTTTTAGATATATGTTAGGTGCCTGCTATGTACTAGGAACAATGTTGTATGTAGGCCCTGAATATGCAAAGACAAAAACAAAAAAAGAAACAATCTCTGCCTACAAAGAGCTGCCTTCTATTTGGTGATACAACTAAACTAAGCATGTTGGCTTGATGGTTCTATTGATCAGTTTCAAATTACAAGGTGCTGGAAATAATTTACATGATTAATATAGAAGACTAGAAATGGTTGTTGAGGGATGCATGTGATCAGATGGAAATAGGCAGCCATAGCATCTGCTAGCCTCAAAGTAAGTAGCAGCTCCATTTATTAGCCCAATCAACCCACAAGTCTTTTTGGTGTATTTCAGGTCTTCATAAGCAAAGACATGTGGCCTCAAGTAGGATATCGCTCCATCACTAAGCCAGCAAAATGTGTCCCTGCTATATAGTGATTTTACCCTTTTAAAGATGATGAAAAAAAACAGTATCTTAAATTCATTTTAGGAAAGGACCTTACAGGTGTCAGTGGTGGATGGGATGTGGTTCCTCAAAAATGTAAATGGGAAATATTTAAGAAAGTAAGAGTATAATACTTTATATAAAATCAATTTGTAGGTTTTTTACACAAGATTTTTATTGCATCTTGATCTGAATTTTCAAAAGAGTTTGAATTACAAATTTCCTCCTCATTTCTACCCTCCCCCCACTCCAAGATGGCATATATTCTGATTGCCCCATTCCCCAGTCATCCCTCCCTTCTGTCATCACACTCTCCCCATCCCCTTTTCCCCTACTTTCTTGTAGGGCAAGATAGATTTCTATGCCCCATTGCCTGTATATCTTATTTCCCAGTTGCATGTAAAAACTTTTTTGAATGCCTGCTTTTAAAACTTTGAGTTGCAAATTCTCTTTCCTCTTCCCTCCCCACACACTCTCCCTAAGAAGGCAAGCAATTCAACACAGGCCACTTGTGTATCATTATGCAAAGCCCTTCCACAATACTCATGTTGTGAAAGGCTAACTATATTTTGCTCCTTCCTGACCTATCCCCCTTTATTCAATTTTCTACCTTGACTCTGTCCCTTTTCAAAATTGTTCGCTTTTGATTACCTCCTCCCATCTAGCCTCCCTTCTATCGTCCCCCCCTTTTTATCTCCCTCCTTCTTTCTTGAGGGGTAAGATACCCATTTGTGTGTGTATGTTATTCCCCCCTCAGGTCAAATCCGATGAGAGCAAGATTCGCTC
>JAQQSZ010017120.1:0-10871 GCA_028646595.1 Phalanger gymnotis
TAGATAGATAGATAGATAGATAGATAGATAGATAGATAGATAGATAGCTGGATGGATGGATGGATGGTTAGATGATGGATGGATAGATAGGTAGATGAATGGATGGATGGATAGTTAGACAGATAGATAGATGGATGGATGGATGGATAGATGGAAAGATAAATAGAGAGACTGCATTTATTTAGAGCTTACTATATGCTAGGCATTGTGCTAAATGCTGGAAATGCAAATCAAACATGCAAGATAGCCCCTGCCTTCAAGGAACTTATATTCTAATAGAGGAAAATAAAGCTTAAAGGGGAAGTAGAAAAGAATGGGGAGGTAGTAGGCACAGGAGCATGGTAAATATGTGTCATACAGGCCAAGTTCCCAAACTAAGGAAAATTTATCTATTATAGCTATTGGACCCAGAGATAGAGTTCAAGGGTGGAAGGGGCAGGGGAGATGAGGATGATGGCCAGAATAGAGGCAACGAGATAAGGACAAAGCCAGGAAGTGAAAGCTAGAAGGGGCCTTAGAGACCATCTCTATTTTATAAAGGAGAAACTGAAGCACAGAAAGAATAAGTGACCTGGCTGGGGTCTCATAGCTAGAAAGTAACTCAGTTTGGGTTTCAAGCCTGGTATTTCTGACTGTAAGTTTAGTACTCTGTTCTATTTGTACATATCCTTGTTAAAAGCAAAGGTTCTTCTACATGAATGTAGATGTGTCCAAGTGAATAGAGCCTTCCAATTGGAGTTAGCAAGATGATTTTGAATAATTTCTCAAACATACTAGCTAAGAGACGCTGTTGTTGTACAGACATTTTCAGTCATGTCTGACTCTTTGTGACTCCATTTGAGGTTTTCTTGGCAAAGATACTGTAGTAATTTGCCATTTCCTTCTCCAGCTCATTTTACAGATGAAGAAACCAAGGCCAACACAGTTAGGTGACTTGCCCAGTGTCACACAGCTAGTAAGTATATCAGTCCACATTTGAACCCAGGGCCTTCCTGACTTCAGGCCCAGCACTCTATCTATTGTACCACCTTGCTGCCCCACTAAGAGACTCTAGGCAAATGTATTCTCTCTCAGACTTAGTTCTCATCTATTAAATGGGAATAATACACTCTGTAGGACCTATGTCAAAGAGATGTTGTGAGAATCAAATAAATTAGATGATTTACAAACCTTAAAGTACTCTATAAATTCCAGCTGTCTAGTATGTAGAATTTTTAATCTTAGACAGTTGAGATAGTGCTGGAATGAGAGTCAGTAGAACTGGATTCTACTAGCAGTATCCCCACTAATTAACCATGAGGTCTTAGTGTGACAAATGAAAAACCCTGAGAGACAGCGTTTCTTGGTAATTAATAATCGTTTTATTAATCAGGCTATCTGGCAATCAATGAATTGATGATCAGTAATTTCTTTTGGTAACCAAAGGGGAGACCTTGAAAAAGGTCTTAAATAACCCTTCTGAAAGGGAATTCACTTGACAAGTAAAAATCAACCTGATGGCGGAGATTTACTGAGGAAATGGGATAGAAGTCTTGAGCTGAGAAGATGGTTTGATCGTGAGACTCAGCTGTCTTCCATAATCTGGACAGGAGAATTCATTTCCATCCAGATCACTCTGGTTGGTTTTCTCCTTAATGAGCTGAGTGACCCTACATTATAATGGAGGGGTACAAGGACAGGGGTTCCTTTTCCCAGGGTAAAAACTCACCAAGTCTGGATTCTGTTTATACTCTAAACCGAAGTTAGGTCTCCTAGCTAGTTGGGGTCCCACCCAAGATTGAAGAGCATATTTCTTGAAGACTAAAAACAATCTCCTCGATCAGTCATGTCCTTCAGAGACTAACAAGAACTGGTCCTTAATGAGGAAATTGAGAAGAAAAGCCAAGACCCTAACTTAATAACTGGTCATTAATAGTATAATAATAATTTATCTCATTAAACATTCATAGAACTTCATAAAATGTGGGAAGGGTGCTAGAATTGCAGCTGTAAGATCTGAGCTCGAATCTAGGTTGTGCTACTGACTGCCTGTTCAACCATGGCTCATGCATTTCACTTCCATAGGCCTCAGTCTGCTCATTTTTAAATTGAGGGGACTAGACCAAATGATACTCTGAGGTCAGGTCCAGCTCTGTATATGTGATGCTCGGATATTCAGGAGCTGAATTAGATTGTTTTTAAGGCTGCTTTTAGCTCTAAGGTTCTAAGACAAATCAGTTAATAAATCTGAGAAACATAAATGTGAGATTTACAGGTATTAAGACTAAAGTTTCCTGCACAATGAAATCCATAAGTTCATTTTTTTCCATGTTAAATTCAGTGAGGATACTCAGAACCATGCAGAGGGGCAGACAGTCCTGAGCTGACAGGTAGAGAGGGAGAGCATCCAAGGACTGCAGACTCCCTAGCAATTCACCAGAACATATCCCCTAGGTTAGGGAAGGAATTAATGGGAAAAGGGAGAGCTTTGCTTTACAGCCAACGTCACAGAATATATAGAGAGACACCCATAAAAGAGTGCACATCATTGGAGGAGAGGGAGAGGAACAGTAGTGAGGAGCCCTGCACAGTAACGAATTTTAGCCTCAGGATAAACAAGCCAAGTTATAATAACTTTTCTCCTGTGATGGAGGGGAAAAAAAGAAACAACACTTTTATATTTCCTTTTTCTGTTAAGAAAGCTTAGGAAAAAAGAAACACACTTTAAAATGTGCCTTGCTTTCTTCTTTACTTCCAAGTGTCTGTTTAAAAAAAGAATTCTGGTAAGTATCCAGAGATCAAGGCCTCTGAGTTGTGTAGTTCAAATGTATTTCCTTGATCAGTTTGATGAGCTAATTAAGAAGCCTTATTCTAAATACAAGAAGAAACCTTATCCTAAATATAAACTAAGTGAGTTTAAGTAAGCTTTTGTTTGAAAGCAATTGCTCAATCAAGTCTAACTATGAGATGAGCCCTTGTCCCCCTTTTTGTGTTTGGCTCAAATGCCTTTTTTTGTTTTCACATGTCACTAATTGGAGACCCATTTGTATTAATAGGCTTCTTTTCTGGAATGCAAATACACCTTGCTAGGTTTAAGCCTATTAGTCATTCACGTCTTAGGGTCAGTTGTTCTAATTCTATCAAATAGCCTCAGTGACTTCACCCCTCTGCAATGAGGAAGTTGGCTTAGCTGGCCTCTAAGGTTCCTTTCACATCTAAGTCCATAACCCAATGATCTTAAAGACTAGTGAAGAAGACAGCATGGTGGGGTTTATTATTTGGGCTTTTTAGATACTTGGTTGGATTTTTTTAAAAAGTTGGATTATCAAAGGTCCACTAGCTCTAGGAGAAGTGTGCTCAGGGGAGGACGCTAACCTCCCACCCCAATGCCTAAAGAGTGCTTGCATTTTTCTTCTCTTGTCATTGTCTAAGTGCATAGTGGTGGCAGGTGATCTAGAGTGGGGGATTGTGGTAGATCTGTTCCCCAAAGACACTTCATCTCTTGTCTCTGGCATTCTCTCTGGCAGTCCCCTATGCCTAGAACACTTTCCTTCCTCTTTTGTGACTACTGAGCACTCTTGGCTTCCTTTTAAGTCTCAACTAAAATCTCACTTTCTACAGGAAGCATTCCCTAAGCCCTCTTAATTATAGTACTTTTCTCTCTGTTAATTATTCCTATTTGTCCTGTATATATCTTGCTCTGTACAAACCTGTCTGCATGTTGTCTCCCTTATTAGACTGTAAGCTCCTTGAGGGCAGCTTCTTTTTTGTATTTCCAGCTGTTAACAGGATTTTACTGAGCCAGTCTCCTACCTGAGAATGAGGAAAAACAGCAGGTCAGAGACAAAGTGCCAGGAAACAGATAGCCATTTAATTAATTAGTTTCGTTATGAGAAACAGATTTGTAAATAGGGCATTCTAATCAGAATTCCACCTTGCTGAAATGAAAACAGAGATTATATATATATATATATAAATATATATAAATATATATATATATATATATATATATATATATATATATATATATATATATATATATATAAATCAGCATGGGAATGGAGGGAGGAAGGTGGATGTTCCAGGGTCAAAGTAGTTTCACAGGACCAACCTACAGATGAGAGACAATACAACAATTCTGGCATCACATCTTTGGGGGTCCTGTCTAGGTGGGTCACAGGACCAGCATGATGAGACAGGAACATATTCTATAGTCTTTTTTTTTTGTTTCACTTAAAGTACATAGGCACAAAGATACCAGTGATTGTGAGTATTGTCAAAGGTTTAATTCATAATTTTAAGCTACATTGTAAGTCTAACTCACAAGCTAGAAAAGGCAGTTCATGAGAATTCTCAATTATTAGCATATTCATTTCACATATCACATAGATTAGTAAGAAAAGTTATAATTCCCTTCTCACAGCACTTAGCATAGTGCTTGGGACACAATTAGCATTTATTAAATGCTGATTGATTTTTCTGCCATGGAACCCTTTGGAAATCCTTTGAAGACTTGGATCTCCTCTAAATAAAATTTTTAGACAAATTAAAGTACATAAAATTTTAAAATTACATTGAAATACAGTTATCAAACTATTTAAAAAATAGAAGTTCATGGACCTCAGTTTAAGAAGCCCTGTATTAACCTTTGTTCTTTTCTCCTGGGAGAGGAATTATGAAAAAGAGATCCCATTTTGGAATGAATAAAATAAGCTTTTTCTTCTTTCTGTCAGGGCATATTTCTGACAGGGACAGAAAGGTGACTAGACAGAATTAATTTTCTAGTTGTAGGGAAGATCTCTGGGCTAGTGAAAGCTTGTTTTGGGGACAAGGTGATGGGAAATTTGATACAACTTTATTTTGACACATGCATATTGGATAGTGTTGACGAAACATCCTAGGTTTTTGAGGAAGAAAAAAGGAACCCGGGCTCCCTAGGTGTTTAAAAGGAGGCAGATAGGTGAACTTGCTTTTGTCCTGGATCTTGAAGTCCAAAGAAGGATGGAGGTGAGAATGAGGGGCAAAATCAGTCCCATCTTATCCCATTCCTCACTTCAAATCCCTGGTTGTCAAGGTCTGAGGTCAATGGAAGGGTCTGAACCCTAATACAAAGGTAACCAACCCAGTTACATGCATTCTCCCAAGCTTTAAGAGAAGCTTAACAAGAAGGAATGTGGACAATTTAGTAAATAACTACACTTTGTGGCTTTTTATTTCTTTTGTGTTTGTGAATAATGAATACTAGAATTTATTTCCTTTCATAAAGACTGAGAATTTGAGATTTGTTGAAAGCAAGGGGGGATTACAATTAAAAAGGTTGGCAACTCTTTACCCTAAGGATATCGGTGCCTTCTTCCCTCTAAACCCCTCACCTCCAAAAGCATTAGGGAACAAGTTTGGTGTTTGCTCCTTGGGCTCACAGTATAGGAGATAAGGAAAGGCAGCCTGGGGCTATCTGGCACTCCCCACTGTCAGTATGTATTTACTAACCTGTTGTATGGGAGAAATACCCCTCTCCAAGTTGATGTGGTAGGTATCTGCTACCAAACTATATTTACCACAAACTTTGGTTTTTATTATTAGGCTCAAGCATAGGATCAGATCTCAGAGAAAAACTGAACAAATATTAGTATTCTCATAAGCCTTCTCAAAGGCAAAATTGCATCACAGTAATAGAGAAATGATCATTTTACATATTGGAATCTTTTACATTCCTATTAGGCCATAAAAGTTTAAGAAGAGAGAGATTCATAATAGCATATTTCTTTTAATGGTATTAAAATTGAACAAACTTAAACAGTCATAATCTCAGAGCTCTCTTGAAGAAATAAACTTCATCAAACACAATAATTAAACTAAGTCAGGTTACAGGTTAAACCACATGTAGAGAGTTTACAAATTGGCTGATTAAAAGCAAGGAGTTATGGATGTTTGAGGGTCTTCCTCTAGCTTCTTATCTAAGGAATGTTTAAGGCTTGAAGTAAATTTTCACATCCCATTGGACAATTTCTGGTCAAGGAAGGTTAATATTAACAGAAGACAGGCTTTTGGTTAACCAAGAGTTTCAGGAAGAATAAAGAAAATAAAAAATAAAAAAAATGCTATTACATCAGCATAACCTACTTTGAAGTTTTCACCATAATAAGTCTAATCTTGTACGTGAGCCCAGTGTTGGGATTTGTCGACCCAAAAGTTTGGTTAAAGTGGGCAAACAGACTAGGTGACATACAAATTCGTATAGTTTATTCTCTTGAAGCTAGCAGATACATGATCATGGAATGAGAAGGAAACTTCTGATTGACTGGAAGAAGACAGACAAGGTTTAAGTAACAACTCCCAACTGCAGTTTATGATCTCCGTATCAAAGAAAGGAAGTTCTTAGGTAAACAAGACAATTGACAAGGTAAGGTCACTTAGAGATTATGATCACAAGATGTCTGTAGCCCACTGTTCTGGCAGCAGACATTCTATCACCAGCAGAAAAGATACCCCTCATTAATCTTATCTGGTCATAGAAGTTGCTGACACAGAAAAGGGGATTTTTAGAATACAGCAAAGCAGTTTGGAGGCTTTGGATATTATGGGGGCTCAAATAATCTGAAAGGATTGACATTTCCTCCTTTTGGTCAAAGGTGAGAGAAAGTGACACCTGTGAACGAAAAAAGCTATAACTCTTCTTCAGGGAGTGGGAAAGGAAGTTCTAAAAAAAAAAAAACTTCTTTTGCTGACCAGGGAGACAAGCTGAGCTAATCTATGTGTCTAGAGTGGACCCCTCAGACAGAGGGAAAACAATAACGGGCAGCATTATTTTATTCACTAAGGTGGTGGAACATTTGTGGGCCAAAGTCAGCCCTAGTCGGACCCTTAGTAACAAGAGAAAACAATAACGCAATTGTCCCTTTAACATTCAAAAATCTCTTCCCATACAGCTGTCTGGCAGAGGACATCATGAGCCAAGTCCTGTGGTCCTTGGTATTTGTTCCAGCCATCTCCAGCACAGCATCTCAGCATCTTCTTCTTGTTGTCTTCTTGTAGGAACCACCTTTTTTTTCCATTCTCCTACAAAAGTTACCTTAGCACAATTTTAAGTTACTATTTCTAATCCTAATACCCTGATCATTTTTACATATTCAAAATTGGAAGCTTGACCAATTCTCATGTTTAAGAAATTCACATCAGAACCCAGTTTCTTATACTTTACATTAACCCATTATTAATTTCCCCACCAGGAGGATGAGATTTCACTAAAGAATTAACAACAGGCTCCAGTACATACAGAAATACATTAAATAACCAATTTTTAACACAGTACATATAAAAGCTTGAACTTTTAGTCATGCCATGTTTCTTTGAAAGCATTTACAAAATAAACCACAGCCCATTCTTCTTTTAACATTACTAATTATAACAAATATTTATACAGGCATGATATTAACAAAATCATATTTTCACAAATCCTTGACCTAATTGTCTCCATACCATTACCAAGAATTAAAGGACTCTAACTTATATGTGACCCTATACAAGGCCCTTATAAACTACCCTAACTTATACAGGAACACTAGTTCCAGTCCTGTGGTAACCTAAAATGTTCCATAATCAATTATTTTAATAGATTTGTTACTGTACTTACAAAACCTTTTGATTATAGAAATTTGCCACTAAGAGATTAGGGATTTATGGTAAGGGCACCATATTTTCCCCAGCTTCCTGGCAACTCCAGGCAGAGGTGGTGTCAAACTGCAAGCTGCATTGAGCCAGGCTTAAAATCTGCCAGGTTTCAGTTAAGAAAGTCAAGAGAGTCCCACCTCGGCATGTGCAGAAGTTGTTCTCTCAACCCTCCCATGAAATCATACCTGCAGTTCATGTCTCTCCCCACCCCACCCCCTGCCCAACAGGGCTGCTGGCATCTTGGGTCAGCCTTTCTTGATATTCACACGTGGAGTTAGACCCAGAAAAGCAGTCAGTTAACAGTCCCATTGAGTCTTTGAATAGCAAGTTCCAATAATCATTTTAAGTTATGATTATAATCTCTCATTGCTTAAGGAACATCCTTAAAGCTAGCTCTAAATAGCTTGCACGCATTTCCTCCCTTATTCATAAAATCTTCCCATTAAGATAATAAGTTATTGCTCTAACACATTAGCATCAGTTTCAGACTCTGGACCCTATTGAAGTTACTAAATGGAGAGCAAATGATTATCATCCCTAAAATTGAAAATGTCTCTGATTTAATTCAAGTAATTAATTACACCATTTGTATTAATACTCAATTGCTCTTATATCACTTTGAAACATTTAAGGACCTTATTCCACATAGATAAAAAGTAACTTTAAATCTCAGCCTTAGTCTGTAGGATAATGATTCAACCTTACATTTGTATCTTTACTTCATAGACTTCTTTTTTCCCTTTGTCCAAATTATTCCCATTAATATTTAGAAAGAATATTGCCTTTCATATAATATAGAAGAGTACCAATTTACCCAATCATTTGATTATTCCCACATAATTCTTATTTAATATAACTTAGTACAATCACTTAAATTTGGTTTTCCATTTTTGAAACATCAGAGAATTCCAGTTTATATATATCATCTGCTGTTTCTATCATTACTTAAATCTTGTACCTGGTGTAAGAATCCTTTAAAATGTGGAGGTCCAACCATAAAATGAGCTCATCTACCTTTTAAAATTATCAGACAGATACTTTAATAAAGGAGAAATAATTTTACTTTTACCACCATTTTGTACAATTTTTGTGCAAAAATCCAAATTTAAGATCTATTTTCCAAAGCATAATAAATTTTTGGAAACTAATCATATGCATCTGTATATAATTCTTAGAGGAATCAATCTGATCCTATTGCTTTTCTCAAAATTTGCTATCCTTTTTTTATCTCACCCTACAAGAAAGTAAGGAAAAAGGGATGGTGGGGAGTGGGGTGACAGAAGGGAGGGCTGACTGGGGAGCAGGGCAATCAGAATATATGCCATCTTGGAGTGGGAGGGAGGGTAGAAATGGAGAGAAAATTTGTAATTCAAACTCTTGTGGAAATCAATGCTGAAAACTAAAAGTATTGAATATATAAATAACAATTAAAAAAACTAAACTCATGTAAAATATCCTTATTCCCAAATTATTATATAGAATTCCTAGATATCACAAAATTCTTTAGTCAAAAAGGTGTTGCATTGGATTGGACACTTAGTTTCTATAAATTAAGAACATACTAAATTAAATTAGCCTTATCACAATAACAAAATTTACCAGGACTTTAAAAACTTACTCCATAGGAATTCCTCTACACAGAAGACTTTACACAAGATTGGTAAGAGTTCATGACTACAGGGGACCGGGGGTAGCGGGGGGGGGGTGGGCGGGATAGACTTATAAAGTATTAGGTCAGAGGGATAGGGGTACAATTCTCAGGAGGCCAGGCTGCAGGCCTGAGGGGGTTGGGACAACACACAATTTTGAAAGGTAATTTGTTTTGCATAGCAACTGAAAGTCCATAAAGAAAGCTTGGGAATCCCAGGGTGGGGAGAGTTGAGTATTTACAAAATGGGCAGAGGCTAAGGTTGGTCACCCTCAAGTGATTCATGGGTCTGGAACCAGGACTAGGTCAGTTTCAGTCAGACCATAGTCTGTTGAGTTCAACATACTATTATGAAAATAGTTTTGATCTCAAAGACCCTGTGAAATGGTGCTCTGTGTCCAGAGATAGTCTCTTGTCCAAAAGTCACTTGATTAGAGTCAGTTCTCCTAGCTCCTCAATAAAATAAACCCATCTCTCATTATAATATTAATTCATTAGTTGTTAATCCATCAGAGTTGATTTCTCCCTGTCAGGAACACCCACTCTCCAAGAGTATTTAAATGATGAGCAGGCCTCCATGATTCTTCTTGGCTTTTGAGAGTGCCTCTGACCTCTTTTATTAATTATTTTTGAGCCATAATTAATAAAATGATTGTTAATTAGGCAGAAATTATATGTCTCAGACTTTCATTCATCATGAAACTTTGCTGCATCTCAGCCTCAGAGGTTGCATTGAGTGAACTTTGAGAATCAATGGTATAATGGATAGAGGGCTGGATTTGGAGTCAGGAAGCCTCACTTCAGATCCTTACTTGTTAGTTGCATCTCCCTGGGTAAGTAAGTCATTTTATTTCTCTGTACCTCTTTTTCTTCATCTGTGGAAAGAAGGGTTTGAACTTCAGAATGTCTATGGTTTCTTCCTGCTGTAACTCCATGATCTCGGATTCCATGATGTAAGTATCAAGATTCCCTCAAGATCTCAGTGTATCACTCACTAGAGGTGCCTGCTGCCTCTGCCTTCCTTTCTGCTCCCACCACCCCATTATGATGAGTCTAGGTGTGGTCGAAAGAGATCAAAAGCTGAAAATAACTTATTTTATACGTAGTTATTTTGTACTTTTTCATGGTCAGCTGTCAAATCCTGAAATAAAATCATGAGTTGAGGAATAAAATGTCTTTAATTGAGATAACAGGGTAGAAAGTTGCCACCCTGGGATATGTCCCATGAGTGCAGAGCACAATGAATTTCCCAGCTTAGGGAAACACAGAAAAGGGTTTTTATGCTTTTAGGAGGAAAGGAGGAAGAACTAGTATGAGGTACCAAGGCCTGGTCATGAGACCACAGTGGCACTTGTCAATCTGGGCAAGAAAAACCACTTCATTCGGGCAATTTTGCCCTTAATGCCATGAATCTCAATGGAAGGGGGCAAGGACATTAGGAGTGACTTTGGAAACTGATTTAGCTCTAGCTGGCTTTGTTTATAGGGAAAGATATCTGGGTGGGGGGATTTAGGGTGTGCTTCAGCTCAACCCAATTTAGAGTAAATATCTTGAGAGTAGGATTATAAAGACA
>JAQQSZ010017121.1:0-10870 GCA_028646595.1 Phalanger gymnotis
CGGTCCGCGGTCTGCCGCGCCACGCGCACTGGGCTCTGCTTGGCTCAGCTCCGCTCCCCTCAGCTGGGGGCTGGGAGTTCCGTTCGGAACAGACCTTACCCCGAGACTATCCAGGCTGTCCTGGGCTGGAGCCCTGCTTCCCTCTGCCACTTTGTGGGTTCTGCAGTTCTAGAATTGGTTCAGAGCCATTTTTTTATAGGTTTTTGGAGGGACTTGATGGGGAGCTCACGCCAGTTACTGCTTTCCAGTCGCCATCTTGGCTCTGCCCCCCCAATTCTAATTTTTAATGAATTGTTTTCTTCTATTAGATTTTGTACTTCCTTCTCTCTTTGTTTCATTTTCCTTTTTAAAGGTTTCTTCTCTTCAGTGAGTTTTTATGCCTCCTTTTCTGTTTAGCCAATTATGGTTTTTAAGGAGTTGTTTTCTTTAGTGTACTTTTTTAAATTGTATTTTTTAAGGACTTATTTTTTAAAGTCAATTTTTGTCCTTCTTTTTCCAAGCCTTTGGCTCTCTCTTGCATTCCTCCCTTTCCTTTGCCAATTTTTCTTCTACCTCTCTTATTTGACTTTTAAAATCTTTCTTGAACTCTTCCAAAAAGGCTTTTTAGGCTTGAGACCAGTTCATATTCCCTTTTGAGGCTTCATATGTGAGTATATTGACATCATCCCTATCTCCATAGTAAGAATCCACGGTCATTGTCTGTTTCTGTTTTTTACTCATGGTGTTTGCCTATTTCCTGGCTTTTAAAGTTGAGCTCTCCTGCTGGAGTGCAGGGGGCACTGACCCAAGCTTCTTGTGCTGAGAGCCCAGGACCTGGTCACTGGCTTTGTGTGTTGAGGCCTCAGGTGCTGGCAACTGGAGGCCATAGGCATCTGGCAGCTTATCTGGTGCTGAGCTGGGATCAGCAACACCAGAGCTCTTGGGGTGGGAGTGGGGAATCTGGCCCCTGGGGGATATCTGCTCACTCAGTCTTCTTTAAAGTACTCAAATGTTTGGCTGCTAGAGGATGTCTGCTTGCCTGGAGCTGTGCCTTTTGGAATTGTGCTTCCTGGAGTTGTGCTAAAGCAGAGGGAGATTTGGCTGCTGGCTAATGCCTGCACACATGGTGGTTTTCTGAGTTGGTGTCTAGCTGGTTCCCCTGTCTGTACTGAGGAACTTAGGGGATTCTGGTGTTGGCACTTGCCTACTCTACCACCCTGGGGCTCAGAATCTCCCTTGGTTTCCTTAGGTGGGCTTGCTGTGGTCTTTCTGGGACTCCTCTCATCCTGTACTGCTCCCCTTTCCCAGAGTGAGAGGGCCCTTTCCCGTCAATCCCCCAAACTTCCTGAGCTACAAGACTGCTGCACCCTGTCTTTTTGCTGGCCCAAGATTTTTCCTGGGATGATATTTTCTGGGCTTTCAGAGGTCTAAAAGGGAGGGTGACAGTGACTTACTTCTTACTCTGCCATCTTGGCTCCCAGAAGTGGGGAACTGAGTTTTACATGATTTCAATCAGCTGCATGAAAATTTAAATGAAAATGGGCTAATAATCCACATGGGAAAAATCAAATGGATAACCATTGCTCTGTGGTGTGCTAGAGCATGCTCATCAAAGCTCCTGAGACCACACTGTGATATATACAATGTGAGTATTTACATGTTGGAAATTGGCAAATGCTTAATTAGGGCTTGATTTATTGCTTTAGTGATTGTCTAGATATAAAAATGTGATGGAGAAAATGTTAATTCATATTAAAGTTAAAAGTTTGTCATATGTTTATTTCCCTGCCCAGAAAGTGGGTTGTTAAACAATTACATGCATATCCTTACCCATGTCTCTCGTCCGGTTGGATAGGCCCCCTACTGAGTTAATAGAGTAGTGCAGATATTTTGGACAGGCATTGTAGATGAACAATGAGGTAGAATTAGAGTAGAATGAGGAAGAGAGTGATCTGAACTGCATTTGAGAAATTAAATGTTAGTTTCAGTGTCCCTGATTTTCTTTTTAAAATAAAAAAAAATCTTTTAAATGCCAGTTTGCTCTTCCTTAGACATGACCCTCTATCTCCTTATTCTGTGTCTTTTCACTGGCTGCTTTTCATTCTAGGTTTGCTTTCCCTCTTCACCTTTACTTCCTGTCTTCCTTCAAAACACAGCTCAAATCTTACCTTCAGCAAGAGACCATTTCTGGTTCTCTCTACCATCCCACACAGTTTCCATTTACACCATACATACACGCACACACACACACACACACACACACACGCACGCACATGTTTGTGTGTGTACGCACACACATGTGTGTATATATGTGACACATGTTACATGTATATGCATATGCACACATATATGAATTATATATTACCATTTCTTATATGATATTTTTATTAAGCCACTTTATGTGCACAAATCATTGGTAATATTCTGCAGTTTAACTTCTCTATTATTCTTGGGTCACTGATAATTTTGATTCTAAACACATTCTATTTTTCTACAAATTCAGCCACACTATTATTATAAGAATATCACTCATCCATCGGTCAACAAGCATTCAATGAATACCTACTACTTGCCAGGCTCTGTGCTAAGTACTGGGGATACAACAAGCCAAAAACAAAATCCTTGAACTCAAAGAATTAATTTTATAATGGAGAAGACAACATGCAAACAACTATGGACATAGCATGACAGATATATGTATATATATATATAACATATATACACACGCAAACAACTGTGCACATACATAAACATGCAAACTATGATATGTGCTCATATATACATAAGATATATATATAATATATGCACTATATATTTGCAAACAAAAATGCATACATATATAAACATGTAATTATTTACATATAATATATATAGAAACATAAGATATATATATGTGTACACACTGATCTTGCATATATGAATATAAATGTATACATATGTATCTGGTATCTATCAATCCATATATATCTGTCTTATGCCTATATATCTATATTTATATGTACAGAAAATGCACTTATTGTACAACATACTTATTGCTAATTACTTGAAGTTCACTAAGCATTCATCACAACTTGGAGGGGATTCTAGTGCTCTGGAAGAGGGAGAAACAACCCAGAAGTCAAAAAGGGAGAGTGAGAGTAACAAGAAATTTGGAAGTAAAATCTTCAAGTTGCTCACTGAACTAAGAGCAGAGATTAGTTTTCCCCTCCTCCTTGTTAGGCTTCAGGGCTTGTTTGTGAATCCCGAATATTTGCCTTTGAACTTTAACTATGCCCCTACAGTCATTTGCACAAGGCCAGTGCTCAGAATGCATCATTGAGCATGCAGTAGAAATGACAAGAATTTTGCAGCAGAGATGCCAACTCCCCTGTAGAATGTATAGTAAAGGGAGGGTTTTTGTTATTTGAATATGTGCTTGGAGGTTTGGGTCCATTCTCCCAGGGAAAGCAGCTGTCATCTGGCACTGGTTGTAGGGCAGGGATTTCACTTGAGCCGCTCTGTGTCTTCTGTATAGCCTGTAGAGCTGTGCTGACACCTCCAATTTGAATTTATTTCCACAAATTGGAAACATCCCAAAATAGATCACAAGTGCCTCATGAAAAAGAACAGATTGGAACAAAGAAAAATTAAGAACTCAGGGAAAAAATAAAACAAAGTGAACAAGGGCCTGTTTTAAAGTTTTATTTTGTAATTACTTCTCTTTCTAGAACTACTGGGAGTATTTTCAAAGAAAAGAGGTGCAACTTAACAGTCTGAAAATGTTTAAAAGCTCTAAGTGCTTTGGGAAATTAAAGGAGAGGAAAAAGATACATACTCACATGGTGTAGCCAGGCACATCTGCTGGAAACCTAAGAGCAGTGGAGCCTGGCATCAATCAACCCTCTGCTCTATTGAATGAAAAATTGTGGTTGGTAGGTAATTGCAACACTTGACAGAATAAGCAGAGGATTGAAGGAGGTAGGGGGCCACTCTGATACATGCAAATATATTCTGCAATTTGAGGTCTTAGAGCCCTATGACCTCTGGTTCTAGTGTCTTGGGCAGTATCAATACATAGACATTCTCATTTTAATTGACTGGATTATTTTGTTTTGTAGCCTGCAAACATTTATAGTTATGTATTTGGGAAGTTCATGTTGCAATGAATAAAGTAACTATTGTGCCACATTTGTAGATGGATACAGGTTCCTTATGTAGAACACACCTTACCCTCCAGGAGAGTATATTCTAAAGGGAAAGATAGAAAGGACTAGTAGAATGTATGTTTTCTAAAGCCCTTGGTGGACACTGCCTTTTTAGAATCTTCTTTCCTTCTCCACATCTGGCTTGCATGGTTTTCAGGTGAGATATCTAGATAAAATGGATGTTCAATATACATTATTGAATGACTAAGGAGTTGATAGACTAGGAATCAAAATGGAAAAAAAAAATAATCCTCTATTTTCCATATATCTCTTCATTATTTTCCCCCAATTTAAAAAAAGAGACTATGTTGACAAATAATTAGTAAATGTGGAACCAAGATTTGGACGTTGATATGACTGAGCAGTCTTAGGAAAAGAGAATAGATCAGGACAAGAAATGCAGCTGGGTGGAAAGGGAAAATGAGTTGGGTGGGAATGTCAGATATAGTAAGACAGGAGGATCAGGAATCAAGTTCTGTGAGGGCAGAGATCATGAGCCATTTAAAGTTTGTTTCTTCCCAGTTTCTGAGCATGACATCCCCAACATGGCACGTGATTAATAAATATTGGTCAAAAGTATAGGTAGATCAAATAATGCAAAGAAAAGGCAAATGCCAAAGACCCAGGAAGACCATAAATTAAGCCCAAGAAGACTAAGGAAGAACCAGGAAACAAAGCTAGGTCATGCAGGCTCAAAGTATCTGGTACACAGGCAGAACATCTGGGCAATAACCAGTTATGAGCACCTTGGTTTAGGAAGGAAATTAATAAGCTGGAGAAGTACAGAGGAAAGTAAAATCAATTGTGAAGGTGTTTCCACAATCTGGCTAGCAGCTGTTGTGGGGGTGTAAGACCAACACAACCCTAACAACAAGCGTGCCACAAAAGCACAGGTTCTTTTGATCTGCTTAACTAAGGAAAGCTACATGAAGGGGTTTGACAAGCTTCATTTAATTCAGCATACAAATATCATTCACTTAGCTCAGGGAAAAAAGCCAGCACACTGAACTTCAGAACAAATACAAACAAAGTACAAACATCAACAGACAGACCTTGTCTGATTCAAATCCCAATACGTAGTCTCCAGAGTTCAACAAGGTCTTAGCATCCAGGTTACAAGCTGCAGGGCCCTTAGCTACAGCTGCCTGGAGTCTCCGCATCAACACCATTTCGAGTGAGAGCCCTGTGCAAATGGCTCTGTCCTCTCTTATAGGGCTTCAGACGTCATCAAACGTCATCTGAATGACCAGAACTTAGGCTCTGGTGATTGGTTCTTGAGTTAGCCCCTCCCCTTAGGACCCTGGGAGGTTCACATCCACATAGATTAGGTTAACACCTAGTAGGGGTTTGGGCCTGGGGCTTAGCACTTAGTAAGACTCAAGATGGGCATGGCTCTGGAGTTAACACCTCCCCTTAGCCAGCCCCACCTTGGGCCCCACCCCAGTCAGCAATCCACACCCACATAGGTTCCACACCTAATAGGGGTTTGGGCCTGGGGCTTAGCACCTAGTAAGGCTCAATAAAAGACACTGAATTACTCAAAGAAAATGAAGGCCATTTTGCTTAACAACACAGAAGGACACCAAGTCTATGCAAAGTGAAGATCAGCTGAAAGAAAAGATGATGCTTAGCATAGAGAAGAAAAGACTCATGGGGGAGCTGTTGAGTAGTCTACAGGGTATCACAAGTGGTAGAAGGATTTGACTTGTTGCCTTTGGCTCCTTAGAAAGGAACTAGGAGTAATGAGTAGAAGCTGAAAAGAGGAAACTTTAGTGCTGATGTCTTTAAAACTTCAAAATAATTCAGAGCCTTCACAATGGAAAAAGAAAAACAAATATTTCTATCTGCCATATCCTTGCATTATTTTCCCCCTAATTTTAAAAGAGACCACATTGACAAATATAGTAAACGTTGCCTCAGGAGGCAATGGGCTCGCTCTCTCTCTCTCTCTCTCTCTCTCTCTCTCTCTCTCTCTCTCTCTTCCCCCCATCCTCTCTCTTCTCCCTCTTCAAGCAGAGGTTGGATGTTATAGTAAGTATAGTATAGTAAGTATAGTAAGTAAGTATAGTAAGCTTCTTTCCTTCCTTCCTTCCTTCCTTCCTTCCTTCCTTCCTTCCTTCCTTCCTTCCTTCCTTCCTTCCTTCCTTCCTTCCTTCCTTCTCTGCTCCTCAGTTTTTTCATCTGTCTCAGCTCTAAATCTATGATCCTATGCCAAGACAAATATTTTACTTTTCAAACTCAATTGCTGGAAGCCAGGGGTGGTGACAGCCTCATGATAGGTATGATCATGTAGGGGAGAAAAGAGACAGAAAGTCAATGTATATATTTGGCAATAGCTCCTCCAGCCACTAGGTGGAGCTCTATCCAATTTTGTTCCCAGCACCAGTGATGGAAGACAAAACCATATAAGAGAGATAAAAGGTTTCCTAATGAGAATAATCTAGAAAGCAATCGTCTATGTCCTGGAGAGGATGGAGGCACTCTATGGCAATATTGGAGTAGGTTATTTATACAACAGAGAAAGACAAGGTCAGTCAACCAGAGAAGCTCCTGTACTCATGTTAGTCTTGGGTTTCCATCTTGCTTGTTGTAACCCTCTGGAATTTCTTTTTGCGAGCTTTTGTGTCCAAAGGTTTTGCTTTAATTATCTATGTTCCAGGAGAGCAGGGATTCCTGAAGAAAGACAATCAGGAAGGCTGTCGAAATAACTAAGATGATCATGGCAATTACCCAATTATTTTGGATTGCCCAGACTTGTTCTTACTTAAGCTAGCAGTATCTTAAACAGATGCTATAATATTGTGTAGGTAGAATGAAGAAGAACCATAGAGAAGATAGTATGAGAGATTCAGGGGCTACTAGCCTCCAAATATTTTATATATTTTGGAGCTATCAATCCAATGGTTATTCAGATATTCAAAACATTTTCACTGAGAGGAAAGAATTTCCCTTGGCAGAACAACGGCAGTTGGATTAGTTCCCTCCACCACCCCCATTTTGTTTGTTTCTCTCCTCCATTAATGAGAAACTCTCATTTATATATATTTTGTACTTGTATAGGTATATGTTGTTTTCAATAGAATGTAAACTAAGAGCAGGGATTATTTAATTTTGTCTTTGTATGTCCAGGTCCTAGCATCATGTCTGACACATCAAATGCACTTAATAGAAGTGAATCAAATTGAATTGAATTCCAATCTCTACATTTTACTCAGATGCTAGGGAGATAAAGCAACCTTAAGAAATAGAAGACTCTCTCATAACGCTTTCTATCTCTAAAATTTGGAATTTGGGGTGTGTATTTGGGTGTATGTGTGCATGCAGGGTGGTCCAGCTTTGTATTTTTAATGTTTTTTTTAATGAGACAGGCAGTCTAAAATAAGCAACTAAAACTCAAACGTTGAAGTATTGCAAAAATATTGGTTAGCATTCAAATAATGTGGTCAATTAGTGCAAATTTCATACTACAGACAGTTATACGTGCCTTAAACATTGTACAAGTTTAGTAAATATTTATTGAATTAAAGAAAAATACTATTTTATACATAAAAAGAAATCCAAATTGCTGATTTATTCAATAGAATAGTCACCAAGTCCAATTCAAAGAAATAAACAATTATTTCTCCTAATTGGTGGACAATAATTGCAAATTAATTTTGATGATTACAATCTGTATTACTTCACTTTCTTACAATTTAATATTTCTTGTTTTCCTCTCAATTAATAACTGTTGTCTTTTTTCCAGAATCATTACCCAACATTCTTTCTTCCATTCAATCATCCCTTGAAATAACAAAAATGAAAATTATGTAAAATCCAGCTTAGAAATAGAGCACATCAAATGAATGTTGTATTCTACTTTCATATATTCCTTATCCCCAGCTCCCTCCCACTATTCCCCTCCCCCACTACTCTGACAGGAGGGTGGTATCAATCAATTAAAAATATTTATTAAGTGCTTACTCTGTGCTAAATGTTCTAAATGTTTAGGAAAACAAAGAAAAGTAAAAAGAGTCGCTGTCCTCAAGCAATTCACATTGTAAGAGGAAAGTGAGCAAAAAATATCCATAAACATTTTAAGTATACAGTGATTACATGGGAGGTAATCTCAAAGAGAAGAGGGCAGAAAAGTGGGGCAGCAGATAGAGTAGTAGGTCTAGGGTCAGGAAGACCTGAGTTCAGATCTGGTTTCAGACATTTACTAGCTGTGTGACCCTGGGCACGTTACTTAACTTCATTTCCCTCAGTTTCCTCATCTATAAATAGAAAATAACTCTCATAGCTTTGCCAAAAAAAACCCTAAAACCCAAATTGTATCATAAAGAGTCAGACATGACTGAACAACATAACACAAAGCCAAACTCCTAATAGGGAAGCAAGGTTGTGCAGTAGATATAGTACCTTGCCTGAAGTCAGGAAGACTTATCTTCCTGAGTTCAAATCTGACCTCAGATACTTACTAGCTATGTGACCTTGGGCAAGATCCTTAACCCTGTTTGCCTCAGTTCCTTATCTGTAAAAGGACTGGAAAAAGAGATGGGAAACCACTCCAATATCTTTGTCAAGAAAACTCCAAACAAGATCACAAAGAAACAGATGCAACTGAAAAATGACTGAACAACAATGATAAAAATCTCAGAGAAGAAGGCACTAGCAACTGGTGGATTTGAGCTGAGACTTGAAGGAAGCTGGGGAAATATACGATCTCCTCTTTTCTCTAGGAAGAATATTGATGATTGCAATCAATCTTAGTTGAGCAACATTGCAGTGTTTTTTCCTTCAGATTATTATAGTCGTTATATATACTGAATACATATGTATGTGTGTGTAAATCTACTTTTCCCTCCTTGAATATAAGAATCCTAAGGGCAAGGACTGCTTCATTTCTATCTTTGTGTCCCTGGAGTATACCCCAATTCCTGGTTCATAGTAGGTGGTTAATAAACACTAGTTAATTTATTTGAGTCTACATATTCTTCTCTTTTATTTTCCCCTCTTCATCTCTTTATACATCTCCTCAGTTTTCTTAAATTCCTCATATTTCCTATTTCTTATAATGTGATAATGTTCCATTTACCCTGTATATGAAGTATATACCTCTATGAGGTATATAGCATTTTGTGTGTGTGTATATATGTATATAGACATATACATATATACACATATACATATATACACATATACATATACATACATACATGCTATACATATATACATATATGCCTTGATGAGGTATATAATATTTTTATATTGTCTCTCCCATTGGAATATGAACTCTGAGAGTAGAAACCTTGTTTTCTGTCTTTCATTGAATTGCCAGTCCTTAATAAATGCTGAGTGGCTGAGACTCATATAGTACAATTTTTTACAACAATTACCCAGTTAAAAGGCATTTACTTTGTTTCCAGTATTTTACCACTACAAGACTTGCCCATACTTTTAACGAAAAGAGAAATGAAATTAGTTCATTTCATGTTGAATAAGTATAACATGTTAAAATTAAGATTTAACACCTCTGTGTTCTAGTTCCTAACCAAAAATAAAAAATTAGATTGGAAACAATAATGAGAATTGTTTGTGTGACACACGCTGTACTTTTAATAAAGAGTTTTTAGAAAAGCAAAAGCTGTTGAGAATATGTGTAATTCCCATGAGGAATTCACTTAATACACATGTACATGAACACAAAAACAATAAAACTGAATGCAGCAGAGATTAGTTGATTATTTACATGCTCAGCACTTGAGATCTGTATGTATTAAACTCAACTGATGAGAAGAAACTTTGGTGTGACTTTTCAGAGATATGAAATAGGAATTGACCTTCTACAAAGCCTTTGAAATATGAAATGTGCCATAAATTGCATTGAACATGGCATTTTTTTTCTGTTCTAATTTTCACAGTATCATTGTGTACTTCCTAGCATTTACAGACAAGGTGATACTATTTTTTTCTTCCAAAACTGTAGACAGAGTTGAACCTTGTTAATTGAAGAGAGGTCTTTTTTCTTTTATTTCTTCTGATAGAGAAGTGCAAATTGGTTTTAAATCTTTCATTCTAATTAATGGTCTGAGAGCTAATTAATAGCCTTTGTAATTTTGCTAACATGCTTCAAACACATACTGGCTAAAGCAAGCTTAATCCATTCACATATAAAGTTTTTGGAGAACTAGGAGTGTAGATGAGAAAGTGTAACTCACAACATCTTGATGTGATATCATGGTATTATGATATGACTGGGTAGATCCATCAGTGTCTCTTTGATCCTGAGATAGTATCATATCAGCAGAGAGAATAACTGATTGCAAATGCAAATATACAGAAGTGAAGGACAATCTGGATAGGAGAAAAATCAATAATATTCAAAGAAAATATGACCTCTATATAAGAAAAACATGATCTTAAAGACAGGATGTTGGAGACAGCTTAAAGATTATGAGGATCTAGATGCATTCCCAATAAGATCAGGGGTGAAACAAGGATGTCCATTATCACCCCTACTATTCAATTTGGTGCTAGAAACGTTAGTTGTAGCAATAAGAGAAGAAAAAGAAATTGAAGGAATTAGAATAGGCAAAGAAGAAGCTAAATTATCACTTTTTGCAGATGATATGATGATTTACTTAGAGAATCCTAGAGAATCAAGTAAAAAACTACTTGAAATAATAAACAACTTTAGCAAAGTTGCAGGATATAAAATAAACCCA
>JAQQSZ010017122.1:0-10870 GCA_028646595.1 Phalanger gymnotis
CTCGAAAACTACACAGAGGACCAAGGTTGATCTGGTCCATTCAGGTTTTTCCCTATCAGGACTCAACTGCCTGGGTGGCGTCTTAAAGTCTAGGGGAAGGAGAGACCTTCCTAGAGCAAAGAACATATAGCTCACAGGAAGTTTATTATCTTCTAACATCTGAGAGAGAGGGGGAAGGGCATGCCTTCAGTTCCAGGCCCTCACCTTCCAAAATCACAAAGCCAAAACCCCTCCATTAAACATACCCTGTGAAGTCTTCACAATTATCCATCCCATTCAGGTACCACCTCACACCTTTCAGAAATGTCAAAAGCCAGAGGGGAAACAGGGACACTAAAGAACTGCTGGCAGAGTTGTGAATTGGTCTGACCTTCTGGACAACAATTTGGAACTGTGCCCAACAGGCTATAAAACTGTGCACACCCTTTGGCCCAGAAATACCACTACTTTGACCCCAAAGAGGTCAAAGAAAAAGGAAAAGGATCCAATGCCTATCCACTGGGGAATGGCTGAATAAGTTATGGCATATTATTGTGATGGAATGCTATTGTGCTATAAAAATTGATGAGGGAGATGGTTTTGGAAAAACATGAGAAGACCTATATGAACTGATGCAAAGTGAAGTGAGCAGAACCAGGAAAGCATTGTGTATGGCAATAGCAATATTATAGTGATGATCAACTATGGAAAACTTAGCTACTTGTATCATTTGTACAATGATACAAGTCGCTTCCAAAGGACATGATTAAAAGGGTACAATGGTGGTGCTGATGGGGTGCTTGCGTGCCTGTGCTTGGACCCTAATTCTAACATCACATTTCTCCTTAGCCTCTGCTGGAGTGCCTATGCTTGGACCCCAATTCCAAAACCACATCCAGTTCTAAAATCACATCTCTCCCTAGCCTCAAAATACTGTCTCAGGCAGTCTCTCTCCAGCATGCCCTAGCAAAATACTTATCTCTCTTACTGACACAGTATCCAACTGTACCTATAGAATTTACTACTTTGAACCAGCTGTGTACTGGCTGAACTGGCTGTGTACTGGGTCATAGAGATATTTACTACACACTGCCCTATCATATGCATGCTAGACCTAGACATATGATACTCCCTTACATTTATCTTGTCTAACAAGACATTGATGGAAGCAGCCTGGGTATTTCCAGTCAGCCCTGACCATTAGTTGACTTAGTGACATTTCAGGCCTAAAACCTTGCCCCCATGTAGCCCTCCTTTGGGCTATTTCCCAATGAACTCTGGGTTAGATACCTGCACAGTAGACACAAAAAGTACATGTTCCTTTAAGAACTGACCACTCCCTAACCATTCTCTAATCTTGCCCTGAATCCCTTAATTAGCATGTTTGGCACATGTTTTACTAAATTTTAACCTACATAAACTTTACCTCCACCCCTCCAAGGTTGCAGGTTCCCTAAGAACTCTTGCCTACTGAAAAGGGTAATAAATCTTTGCCACCTTGACTTAAAAAATGCTTGAGCCCACAAATTCATTCCAGATAGCCTCGACCCTCTCCAGTACTCTGGTCCTTGAGGGGTACACTCCCCCCAGTGACCCTGTCTGGGAACTCCAGTCTTGGGGTTCCTGGACTTCATCTCACCCTCAACAGTGCAATGGATAGAGTGCCTGCCCTGGAGTCAAGAAGACTCAGTTTCCTGGGTTCCAATCTGGCCTCAGACATTTACTAGCTGCGTGACCCTGGGTAAGTCACTTAACCCTATTCATCTTAGTTTCTTCATCTGTAAAATGATCTGGAGGAGGAAATGGCAAACCACTCCAGTATCTTTGCCGAAACAAAAAACAACCCAAAGAGGGTCACGAAGAGTCAAACAAGATCAAACAACAACAACATGATGAAAAAATTCTATTCACCTCCAGAGAGAGTACTAATGAACTCTGAGTACAAATTGAAGTGTAATTTTCTCACCTTGCTCTTCTTGCTTTTTATTTTGCAATATAGGCTAATACGGAAATATGTTTTACATGACTTCATGTGCTGTTATTGAGATCATTTGCTTGCTTTCTCAGTGGGTGAGGGAAAGGCAGAAGAGAGGGAAAAAAGTTGGAACTCATTTTAAAAATGTTAAAAATGGTCAATTAAAAAATAAAAATAATTTCTAGCAAGAAAGAAAGAGAGTGCTCATATACAAAATGCCAAAAGAAAATGTTGAGTCAGGTTGGCCTCAGGCTATAAAATATCTTAAAAGCTAGTTAAAATACTTGTAGTTTATCCTTGGGGAATGGAGAACTATTGAATGCTTTGTGGGGAGGTTAAAGATTACCAGATATGCAGGGGTGGGGCATCCAGCCACATGACCTCACCCCTAAATTAGGGATAGAAAGAGACACTAGAGATAGGAACATTTATTAGCAGATTACTACAATAGTTCAGGTAAGAAGCAATTTAAGACTAAGACTATTTTAGAGATAGTGGCAAGAAAAGAAGGAGGCAAAGCAAGAGACTTTTTTTTTAGAAAAGAATCAAGGAAGAGGAAATGGGCAATGATTAGACAAAGGATTTATTTATGGCAGTATCACAGACCAACAATATACAAGTCTACAGGAAAGTTACGCAGGGGAAGAAAGATGACTTTAGTTTTAGGTGTGTAAAATGTTTTAAAGTGCTTTAAAGTGTTTAAATCCAATATATCCAAGAGTAGGATGAGAAGTGTTTAAAAGTGGTTGGCAAAGTCTTGTGGTATCTCCTATCCCATCTCAGTGGGACATCCAAGTACCACAGCTCATCCAAGTACCACAGGCAGCCAGATGTCAGGAATGGTCCTAGGCATAAGGATTCGGGAATAATCCACACAGAAACGTCAGCTGAAGCTAGGAACGTATAAAACAGCCAAGGACTGAACTTTGGGGCATGGTCACACTGACTGTGGAAGAGAATTAAAGGAGAGGCAAAATCGATGGACTAGGGCAGCTAGGTGGCACAGTTGATAGAGCTCTGGGACTGGAGTCAGGAAGATCTGAATTCCAATTCAGCCTCAGACACTTACTAGCTGTGTGATCCTGGGCAAGTCACTCAACCCTGTTTACCTCAGTTTCCTCATCTGCAAAAAGGGCTGGAGAAGGAAATGGTGAACCACTCCAGTATCTTTGCCAAGAAAACCCCAAATGGGGTCTCAAGGAGTTGGACATGGTTGAAAAAACAAAAAAATCAAAAGACTTAAATAGGAATGACTTCCTTAGAAATTTCTCTGGATGGGGCATTTTACAAGTCCAGATTCATTGACCATTCACAAGCCTCTAAAATAAAGGTATTTGTTCCACTGCTCTTTATCCCATTTCCTGAAGCTATCCTTTCAATTACACCATAACTTCCACCCACTACTCACCCTCCATGGCTAGCTACTCTTATAATATGTAAGAGGAACCTTCCCAGTAGCATGTAAAATCCCATGTGTGTTCCTTTGTATCCCCAGGGCCTAGCAAAGTGGATAGTACATAGTAGTTGCTTAATAAATGTGCGTCTAACTGAACTTGCAGCTAAATTTTTATTTTAAAATGCAATTCCTCCAATACCTCTTGGCACATACAAAAATGCACAGAACTTTTATTTTATTGTGTTCAAATTGTGCATTGCTCTTCAGCACCAATCTGAATATGCACATGGTATACTACCCTACTTGGACAGCAATGAAAAAAAAATCAACCTATCTTAAGTGATGTCTATAGCACTAAACCAAATACTCTCCCACCCCACAGATTATCATGGGAAATACACAAGAATTTACAAGATAAAGAAACTGCATCAAATAAAAGCAATCCTCTGTGTCTCAACCTAACTGGTTAGTCTGGGCACAATTTCTAAGCCAAGAAAAAATTTATAAAAGATGGGACTAACGGATTAGGAAAGATTCCAAATGAAGGTGACTAAAATTTCTAAGAAATTCAACTGTCCAAAAGGAAGTGAATCTTACTATAAAAATAGCCCAATGACAAAGCTGGTGGGTGATGACATGGAGCCTGAGTCACTTACCAACTAGACGGCCCAAATTGACCCCTTGCAATATGCTTGCACTTTGCCTGGTACTGCATGGAACGCAGAAGGATTAAATATGGTGCTTGCCCACAAAGATTACATTTTAGTTGAGGAGGCAAATCTAGAGTTCTTTGTCTGGAACTCCACTTTGCCATCTCAGTGGCACAGCGAATAGAGTCCTGTGGACTTGGAGTTAGGAACACCTCATTTCACAACCTGCCTCAGATGCTTACTAGCTCTGTGACCCAGGACAAATCACTTATTCTCTCCAAGCTTCAGTTTTCTCATCTATAAAAGGGGTATGAGTGGGGCAGCTAGGTGGAGAAGAGAGTAGAGCACCAGCCCTGGAGTCAGGAGGACATGAGTTCAAATCCAGCCTCAGACACTTGACACATGTACTAGCTGTGTGATCTTGGGCAAGTCGCTTAACCCCAACTGCCCTGCCGCACTCCCCCCCAAAAAAAAACCAAAATAATAAAAGGGGTATGATAATGGCATCTACTTCATAGGGTGGTTGTAAAGAACAAACGAGACACCATGTAAATGTCTTTGCAAACTATGCTAGTATTATCATCACTGTCATTTTTTTCCTATCTTTTATCATAATTTTCTTTATACATGTTCTATGGCCCCTAGGAAAATGTAACCTCCCAGAGGAGAAGAGGTCTTTTAAGATATCTTTGCCTAATTGTTGGTGGAGTTGTGAAATGACCCAACCATTCTGGAGAGCAATTTGGAACTATGCCCAAAAGGCAAACTGTGCATGCCCTTTGACACAGCAATACCACTTCTAGGCCCATATCTCAAAGAGATCCTAAAAATGACACGGTACCTACTGAAAACATTTATAGCAACTCTTTTTGTGGTGGCAAAAAGTTGGAAATTGAGGGAATGGCTGAACAAGTTGTGGTATATGAATTCAAATAAGAAATGATGGGCAGGTGCATTTTAGAAAAACCAGGAAAGGCTTACGTGAACTGATGCTGAATGAAGTCAGGATCAAAGGAGATAATATTTATAAGGTACTTTGTAAACCTTAAAGCACCATAAAAATGCTAGCTATTATTACAACTGTTATTTTTATTATAGTAGGTGCTTAATAAATATTGGTTTTAGCAAGGACTGAGATAGAATGAGATACCACAAGATTATATATTAAAGCATTAAACGACAGAGTTCATACATTTCCTACCTATGAATATGGGAACAGCTCGTGACCAAAAAAGGAAGAGAGTATCACATAAAATAAAATAGGCAATTATCAATTACATAAAATTTGAAAGATTTTGCATAAATAAAACTAATGCAGTTAAAATTAGAAAAGAACTGGGAAAAAAATTCCCACAGCAAGTTTTACTGATAAAAATCTCAAATTCAAGCTAAAAAAGGAATTGATTCTAATTTATAAGAACAAAAGCCAATAGATAAATGGTCCAAGAATATGAATAGGCAGCTCTTAAAGAAAGAAATCCAAACTATCAACAACCGTGTTTAAAAAATGTTCCAAACCACTAGTAATTAGAGAAATGCATATTATAACAACTTTGAGGTTCTACCTTAAACCCACAGAATTAGCAAAGATGACTGAAAAAAGGGAAAATAATAATTGGTAGAGGGGCTGTGGGAAAACAGGTTGTTATTGGTTCAGCCATTGTAGAAAGCAATTTCATACTAGGTTCAAAATTCATTAAATTTCACACTCTTTGAAACAATAATCTTAGTACTAAGCCTATATTCCAAAGATTAAAGAAAGATGAAAATATTTATAGCCATTCTTTTTGTTATAGCTAATTATACGAAACTAAGGGGGTACCTAATAACTAGAGAATGGCTGAACAAATTATGGCATGTGAATTAATGGAATATTACTTTGACTTAAATGACAAAAAGGCCAGTGTCAGAGACACCTGTGAAGACTTGCATGGTGAAGACTGATGCATAGCGGAGTGAGCAGAATCAGAACAATTTATACAATTTAAAGATTAAACATGTTTGCATTTTAGTACTTTCATAAAATCATTTCCTTTTCACTTCTCAAAAATTGTCTGAAATGCTGAGGTAGTGTTAGGTAAGAAAAATCCCCTAATGGCGTTATTGATAGAAACATCTGTGGTGCCTGAAAAAGTACCAAACTAAAAATGGAGGCACTTGACCATGGATGAGCCTAGACCTGTGATTTCTTCGGTGTTGAGTATTCCCAGGTAAGAAAACATACTAAATTTAAACAATACCATAATGACAATTATCTTTTAAAGACTTAAAAGCTCCAACTGATACAATGACCAGCCATGATTCCAGGGGTTCAATGATGAAGCATGCTACTCACCTATTAACAGAGAGGTGATAGACTCAAGGTGCATAATTAAACATACATTTTTTTTTTCTAGACACAGCCAGTATGGAAATTTGTTTTTCATGACTATGTAGTTGTTACAAGGATTGTTTCCCCTTCTCCTTCTCCCACCCCCCACATTGATGGGGAGGAGATGGGAGGGAAGAGAAGGATCACAGTAGAATTCCCCCACCCCAAAAAAAGGAAATAGAAAAAAAAAGTCATTGAACATTTTTTTTTCATGCACAATAAGGAGAACAGAAGTCCAGAAGGAAACAGATACCAAGAAAGCTTTGGAAATTACATGTTGTATTTTATTAGAAAACTTAAAAGGAAAAAGCAAGCTATAGATAATAGAGTTTAGTAATTTCATGTACAATCCTCTTTTTCTGTTCTCTATTGTATATGGAAATGCTCGTTTTACTTGATGTTTGTTAAGTTCAGAATTATATTTAAATGTTTTTAAAAACAGAATAAAAGGAAAGAGTAGATAAGAAAATTCTTTGAAAAGCAAAAGGCAGAATATGGCAGCAGTACTATCATTTAAATTTAATATGCTCTTTTTTGTATTTATTTAGTACTTCGTTTTTTCCCAGCTACCTGTAAACAACAACTTTTGACATTTGTTTTTAAAACTTTCAGTTCCAAATTCTCTTCCTTCCTCCCTCCCCACCCCCTTAAATTTAATATACTCTTTAAAAACGATAAACTATGCAATAGAAGTTCAGTTTTATATACAAGCCTCTTTTCCTGTTACTTGTATAGTAAAATTTTTTGTGGATGGTTGCTGAATTCATGATAAGGAATAAAATGTACAGTTCAATCCATAAATGCTGTAAGAAATTCAGAGAAGAAGCAGATTAGTGAGTGGCTGAATTGCCAGGGAAGGCTCCTTCATGGTTCTTTCCAATAGCCTCCAGGGACAGTGCAATAGAAGTAGCATGGCACTGTGGGTAGGGAAGTGGTCTAGAATCCAGAGAACACCTGGGTTCTAATCCTGCTTCTGACACATATTGGCTGTGTGAACCTTGTTGTTTTTATTGTTGTTTTTGGAGGGGATCAATGACACCATGGGGTGATGTCTTGACTGGCTTGTGAATTGGATTTAAATGAGGCAGAGCTGTGCAAAGTCATTAGCCTCACTCTCTTCCAGAGCTGTCAAAGTCCAGTGGCAAGTCAAAAATCAGGACCTAATTAAGTGATTTAATCTCTCGATGCTCTAGGCCAGAGGTGTCAAAGGCTTAACTCTCTGAGTATGGCTATTATCATATTAAAATGTGGTTCCTATATGATTTTAATATGTTGATCTATTAATAAAAAAAGAAATACATAAGCAAGTGTGGTTTTCTAAGCTAATCTGCAGTCTTCAGGGATCCTTATGTACGGTGTGATATATACCCTGAACTTATTTCAGTTTGACCCCATTGTTCCAGGGAAGTCAAAATTACAGAGAACATGTGAATGTGCATGGCTAGATGGAGTTTCCTTACCTGGGAACACTCAACACCAAAGAAATCACAAATCTAGGCTCATCCATGGTCAAGTGACTCCATTTTTAGTTTGGTACTTTTTCAAGCACCACAGATGTTTCTATCGATAACACCATTAGGCGATTTTTCTTACCTAATGCTGCTTCAACGTTTCAGAGAAGTGAAAAGGAAATGATTTTACGAAAGTACTAAAATGCACACATATGGATGGGTAACTCTTGACTTCTAACGTGACAAAGTTAAACAGCAGCACTCTCAGCCATCTTATGACCTTTCTCTTGTATTTCTAGTTCCAAAAAACTTGTATAAAACAGAATAATCACTGCCTTTTAAATGTCAAAAAAAAAATCTGCTACTACTACTTTCCATCAACCAGCAGAGGATGGGGATGAGAAGACAGGCTAACTGGAAGGTACTTCAGAGTCTAAGCCCCTCGTTTTACACACAAGGGGAACAAGGCCAAATTTGCTTTAGTTTTTCTAAGGTGAAGAATTTAATTCATAGTATACATATTGTTTAAGTGAGTTCTGTATTTACGGTTTCCTTTTTTTTTTTAGACCAGATTGGGGCAAGGGAACAAATTTTAACTGGACATATGAAGCAACCCATTTATAAACTTGAATGTAGAGATAGAGGTACACATTTTCTTGGCTCCACCCCCACCCCCATCTTTTTCTCTGCCTGGCCTCTTCTTTCTCTTCTTTGTTGACTCACTTACTGGAAAGATAAAAACACACATGATTAAAGGGGCACGGAAGCTCAGGCAGAACTCTTCAGAGTTTGGTAACAGAACACCTGGAGGCTTTGAGTGAGTTACATATCCAAACAAATTACAGCTTATGGTACTTAAGGACCTTGCTATTGTTTTCAAGAACCACTGCCAAGAATCACTGGGGAATTATGGAGAACAGCAGACGGTTTTTTTTTTTGGTCGTGTCTGACTCTTCATGACCCCATTTTGGGTTTTCTTGGCAGAGATACCAGAGTGGTTTGTCATTTCCTTCTCTAGCTCATTTTACAGATGAGGAACTGAATTAAGTGACTTGCCCAGAGTCACACCGCTAGTAAGTATCTGGGACCAAATTTAAACTCAGAAATATCAACCTTCCTGACTCCAGTTCCTGCTCTCTATGCACTGTGCAATCCAGCTGCCCCAACAGCAGACATAGTTCAGAAGGAGTGTAAACGATGCTACCAGCCCAATTCTCAAAACTAGGGGTTGGTCGAAAAGAAAAGTAGGTTCTAGAAACTTCAGAAGACTAAGGCACTGACACGAACCCTCAGCAAAACTACAGCTATAGATATAGAATTTAAAGATATTTAGAAGAAAAGTATAATAATTTAGTAGTATTTCTAGTGATACTAAATTGTAACAATACTAATAGATTATAATACTAAAAGTATTTATAATAATTTAGAAGTAAAGTATTTCTAATAAAAGCCAACATGTGCACACCAAGAACAAGTCATGCTAAACTAATCTTATTTCCTTTTTTAATAAGGTTACTAGACAGAGCAGAGGATACCACTGGCACAATACATTTTGACTTCTACAAAGGATTTGAAAATGTTAGGGGGCTGGATGACAATACAGGTAGGTGAATCCCAGGCTGTTTGAATGACCACATCCAATGAGCCTGTGATTACTGCATCCTTGTCAATCTTGGAAGAAATGGTTAAATGGAGTGTGACAGGGCTCTGTCCTTAGTCCTGTCCTATTCTAACATTTCTATTAATACTTTAGGTGAAGACTACAGAAGGCACGGTTACCATATTATAGGTAGCCTAAGGTTAGGAGGGATTACTAACAGATTTGAAGGCAAAATCTACATTTTAAAAATTCAGCAGACTGAAATGTCTGTAACTCCTAAGATGGAATACAGTAGGAATAAATGCAAAATCTTCAATTTAGATCAATGGCTCTTAACCTCATGTCCATAGGCCGCTAAACAGTCCATGGATATAGATTTTGGAGTATCTGTGGGGGAAAAAAATACATCTTTATTTTTGGTAAACTCTAACTGAAATCAAATGTTTCCTTCAATTATTTAAAATAATTATTCAGAGAAAGGGGTCCATAGGCTGTCAAAGGAGTCTATGACACAAAAAAAAGTTAGGAACCCTTGATTTAGATTTGTTAATATCCTCTGCAAAATTACAGGATGGGGGAGACAAGGATTAACAGTTGAGGTTAAAAAAAAAGTTACTATTTGAAATTATAGGTTAAAAGTGTACCAAAACACCTAATGCAACCTCAGTCTACAGTGATAGAAAAAGGGTGCCCAAAACCTTGTACTTATCAGAGCACATTTCAATACTGTGTTTAGTATTATGTGCCACATTTTAAGAGGGACGTTGGCTAATGAGAGTATGTCCTGAAGAGAGTCACTGAGATGACAGAAGGCAGAAACCATGCCACATAAGGACTAGCAATGTGTGAAAGTGGAGGGAAACTTCAGGAGGCAGAACTAGGTAGAAGTTAGAGTGAGGCAGATTTTGGCTCATACGAAAGAATTCTAAAGATGAGAGATGTCGGACAACGAAACGGGGTTCTCTGGGTTAGAGAGTTCACCACAACAAATGCTCGGGTGGAGGCCTGACCAACAATCGGAGAGGTTGGAGAGATCCGTGGCGTCAAAGAAATGGTGGCCACTAATCCATAAATAGCAGGGCAGGTAGGTGGAGCAGTGGACAGAGCACTGGGACTGGAGTCAGGAAGACACAGGCTCAAATCCAGCCTCAGACACTTACTAGCTGTGTGACCCTGGGCAAGTCACTTAACCCTATTTGCCTCAAGTTCCTCATCTGTAAAATGAGCTGGAGAAGGAAATGGCAAACCACTCCAGGATCTTTGCCAAAAAAAAAAAAAACCCAAACCAAAAAAACAAACCCAAATGCGGTCATGAAAAGTTCAACAGGAGTGAAAAAAGAGTGAACAACAACAAATGAAATCAATACATAAGGATCCCTGCCAGACTACATATTGACTTAGTTTTAAAATATGTTATCTATGTTTCATTGTATTTTTATTTATTTTGT
>JAQQSZ010017123.1:0-10870 GCA_028646595.1 Phalanger gymnotis
AATTTTTCCTCTACTTCTCTAACTTGCTTTTCTAAATCCTTTTTGAGTTCTTCCATGGCCTGAGACCAGTTCATGTTTTTCCTGGAGGTTTTTGTTGTAGGCTCTATGACTTTGTTAACTTCATCTGACTGTATGTTTTGGTCTTCTTTGTCACCAAAGAAGGATTCCAGAGTCTGAGACTGAATCTGGGTGTGTTTTCAACGCCTGGCCATGTTTCCAGCCGACTTAATTAACCTTTGAGTTTTTCAACGGGGTATATGGCTGCTTATAGACTAAAGAGTTCTATGTTCCACGCTTGGGCGGATGTGCTGCCTCACCAGCACTCCTCTTTCCCCAAGAACCCCCAACCAGGACTGAGCTTAAATCTTCAGCAGGCTTTTCACTCCTGCTCTGATCAGCCACTTAATTCCTCCCACCAGGTGGGCCTGGGGCCAGAAGCAACTGCAGCCTAGTAACTGCCTTATTTCTAAATGAGATCACAGATCCCTATGAGTATGTGCAAGGTCTGGTAGAATGTAAGCCTCTTGGGAGCAGGAACTTTTTCTGTCTTTGAACACTCTGTACCTAGCACAGTACCTTCCTTGAACATAGTAGGGGCTTGATAAATGTTTATTGAACTTGGGGCAGGGGGAAATCACTTATTAACGTAAAAGACCAAAAAAATTAAATAAGGGTAACATCTGGCTCCCTGAAAGGTTAAAAAGGAGATCATGGGTAGTAACAGGTATTAAAATGGGCTTGGAGGTGTGGAAAATGAGTTCAGGTCTAATTAACATTGCCATCCATAAATTCCTTGTTATTTCCTGAAGGCTGAGGTGATCCCGATTTTTCTCTCTTAGTTAAAAACCACCACGACAGCAGCCATCAGCCGGGACTTCAAAGAGGACCGAATCTGGCTGAATGGCAAGGAGGAGGATGTGGGGCACCCACGGTTACAGTCCTGCCTTCGAGAGAGTAAGTGCTCAAGATCTCAGGCTGGTTCCTGTGGCCCTGAGCCACGTGCCCTTCTTTCCTAGTTTTCTGTTGGTATGGGGAGTGCTAACGAACCTGGGTCTTCCAGCTGAAACAGTGGATTAGAAGAGGTGGAGGATGTTTTCGATCTTCCTAACTCCCTTAAAGTAAGGTGGCAGAAGGCTTGGTGAGTAACCCTGAGCACTGTTGGGGCTACCTCCAGCGCCACCCTCGTTGTTTCTCAGATCTCTGCTTTGATATGTAATTATTGGGAGTTACAGAGCTGTAGGTGTGGGGGTCAGGAGATATAGAAAGGGGGAAGCAGATGGATTTTGTTTGTTTTTAATTTTTTTATTCTAAAGTTAACAAACACCCAAAAATGATCATTTCTATATTCAATAAAAGAGGATTGTACACGAAACTGAGAGTCTCTATTAGGTATAGCTTGCTATTCCTTTTAAGTGTATAATAAATTCACATGGTTGGTCATGATCAGAGTCCTTATTTTAGGTCTTCCTTAGTTGTTTTTCTTTACACTGTTACGGTTATTATATAAATTGTTCTCCTGGTACTGTCCACTTCACTCTTCATTAGTTCATACAAGTCTTCCAAGATTTCTCTGAAGCCATCTGTTTTGCCATTTCTTCATGTGCAGTAATATTCCATCACATTCATATACCAGAATTTGTTTGGCCATTCCCTAGTTGATGGACATCTCCTTAATTTCTTTTCTTTTTTTCCAAATGCATATAAAAACAATTTTTAACTCGTTTTTTGAAAATTTTGAGGTCCAAATTCAGTCTTTTCCTTTCCCTCCCCCCTCATTGAGAAGGCAGGTAATTTAATATAGATTACACACGCGTAGTCATGCAAAACATATTTCTGTATTAGTCATGTGGTGAAAGAAAACTCAGACCAAAAAGACAAAAATTTAAAAAACTCAAACCAAGAAAAATAAAATAAAAAAAGTTTGCTTTGATCTGCATTCAGATTCCATTAGTCCTTTCTCTGGAGGTGGACAGCATTTTTTTATTATGCGTCCTTCAGAATTGTCCTGGATTGCTGTATTGCTGAGAATAGCTAAGTCATTTGCAGCTGATCAATGTACAATATTGCTGTTACTGTGTACAATGTACTCCTGGTTTTCCTCAGTTGGCTTTGCATCAGTCTTTCCAGGGTTTCTGAAAGCGTCCTTCTCTTCATTTTTTATGAAACAATAGTATTCCATTACATTCATATAACACAACTTGTCTAGCTATTCCCCAGTAGATGGGCATCCCTTCAATTTCCAATTCCTTGCCACCACAAAAAGAACTGCTAGAAATATTTTTGTACATGTGGGTCTTTTCTCCTTTTTTATGATCTCTTTGGGATACAGACCTGGATGTGGTATTGCTAGATGAAAGGGTGTGCCCAGTTTGGTTGCCCTTGGGGCATAGTTCCAGATCGCTCTCCAGAATGGTTAGACCAGTTTACAATCCTACCAATAAAGCTGTAGTGTCTCAATTTTCCCACATCTTCTCCCATATTTATTATTTTCCTTTTCTGTCATATTAGCTGATCTGATAGATGTGAGGTGGTACTTCAGAGTTGGTTTAATTTCTCTAATGAATAGTGATTTAAAGTATTTTTTCTTATGGCTATAAATAGCTTTGACTTCTTTGTCTGAACACTGCCTGTTTATATACTTTTGCCATTTATCAGTTGGGGAACGAATTTTATTTTTACAAATTTGACTCTCAGTTTTTTATGTATTTGAAAAGTGAGGCCTTTATCAGAAAAGCTTGTAAAAAAAAATTTTCCAGTTGTGGTTACTAACTCTGTATTTCCCTCCATCCTCTTTTCCCCTTGTTTATCCTTCTCCCTCTCTCTCCTTTCATCCATTCCTTCCTCAAGAGTGTTTTGATTCTGATGGCTGCCTCCCCAATACACAATCCCTGCTATTGTCCCCCCAACCCTTTCCCTTATCAGCCCCCCCACTTCCCTGTAGGGTAAGATAGATTTCTGTACCCAATTGAGTGTGTATGTTATTCCCTCTTTGAGCCAATTCTGGTGAGACTAAGGTTCAAGCATTATCCACTGCACCCCCCTCATCTTCCCCTCTACGCTCTTTTGTGCCTTTTCTGTAAGATAATTTACCCCATTCTACCTTTCCCTTCCCCCTTCTCCCAGTACATTCCTCTTTCTCACTCCCCAATTTTATTTTTTTAGATATCCCATCTTGGTCCACTCACACCTGTGCCCTCTGTCTATGTTCTAACTGCCCTAAGAATGATAGTGTTCTTCAGAGTTACAAGTATCATCTCCCTCTGTAGGAATGTAAATAGTCTGATCTTATTGAATCCTTTATGACTTTTCTTTCCTGTTTACCTTTTTATGCTTCTCTTGAGTCTTGCATTTGGAGGTCATATTTTCTATTTAGCTCTGGTCTTTTCATCATGAATGTTTGCAAGTCTTCTATTTCATTACATCTCTGTTTTTCCCCCTGAAGAATTGTGCTCAGTTTTGCTGGGAAAGTGGATTCTTGGTTGTAATCCTAGCTCCTTTATCCTTTAGAACATCCTATTCCAAGCCTTCCAATCCTTTAATATAGACGATCTAAATCTTATGTTATCTTGACTGGTTTCACAATATTTAAATTGTTTCTTTCTGGAAGCTTGCAGTCTTTTTTCCTTAATCTGTGAGCTTTGGAATTTGGCTATAATATTCCTAGAAATTTTCATTTTGGGATCTCTTCGAAGGGCTAGATGGGTGGATTCTTTCAGTTTCTGCTTTAGCCTCCAGTTCTAGGAAGTCAGGGCAGTTTTCCTTGGTATCTGTAGCCCAGGATCTAATCTGTAGCCCAGCCCTTGCCTGGACACATTCCCTTCCATTCCCAGACCTGTCATCTAGGGTTCTTTTGCAAATCCTTGTGGATCAGGTGATTACCCAAGGGTTGGGAGTTCTTATTTTCTGTTACTGGCACAAGCACTTGAAGGACACTGTAGTGCCAGGAGCTGGGTGGGCTGTCCCCCTTCTCTTGTCGTCGGTCCCAACAAGCATTGATTAAGTACCTACTCTGCGCTAGGCCCTCTGCTGTGCGCTGGGAAGATAAGGAAAGGCAGACCAGTGGTTTATGCTCTAAGGCTAATGAGAAGATAGCCTGACTAACAAGCTCCAGAGAGAGGAGGTGAAGGCCATCTCAGAGTCAGTGACAGAAGGACTAACCCAGCCCTGGCCCCTGGGGTTTGTTCGTTTCTCTCTTCCCCAACAGTCCGTCGCCTAGCTCGCAAAAGGAGGAGCGGGAGTGATGGCGATTCTGTTCCTCTTTCCTACAAGGTGCACATTGCCTCTGTGAATGACTTCCCCACAGCAGCAGGCCTGGCCTCCTCAGCAGCGGGGTACGCCTGCCTCGGTGAGTAGTGTTGGAAGCGGGGCCCATTACAAATGTTTTCAGATCAGCCTTAACTGACCAGAAAGGGTCCAAGACTCGTGAGGTGGGAGGCAGTCTGCTGGATCAGCAGCAGTTTCTGGCTCCTGGAAGCTATGAGGGCCTGGGGCTGACCAGAGGCCCGCCTCACCATTAACCATCTTTTAATCACAGATACTGCTGTTTTCTGAACACCCTTCCATTTTTCCTCCCGTGTTCTCCCCCCCCCTCCCCCTCTCTCCCCATTCCTTTGCCCACAGTCTATACTCTGGCTCAGCTCTATGGGATTGAGAGTGAGCTCTCAGAAGTGGCTCGCCAAGGCTCGGGCAGTGCTTGCCGGAGCATGTTGGGTGGCTTCGTGCAGTGGCACATGGGAGAAAGGCCTGATGGCAAGGACAGCATCGCCCAGCAGGTCGCACCAGAGTCCCATTGGCCAGAGCTCCGAGTGCTTGTTCTGGTGGTGAGTGGGCCCTGGCTTGGGAGCAGATGAAAGCTTCTCCGGCAGGATTCCCATTGTGAGGGCTGGGCTTCTGGGAGGAGGCCTGGGAGACTCTGGGATTTGTGAGATCCTTGGAGTCTGTGGCCTAGGCAGTTCTGAATGGTTTGGCTGGGGAAGCCTCAGGGGACAGAGGGTCACAAGGCTCTTCTGCATTCTAATAGTCTGCCTTGGGTTGTTTGCCGTTGTTTCCTGTGTGTTAGTCTTGTCTCGAGCTCCTAGAAGGCCGCTATCCATCCGTATTTTCTCTATCACGTAGCACAGTATTCATTACCTCGCAGAGCTCCTGTGAGGGTTGGTTTGGGTAGTGCTGTGAGGTGTACTCTTTTGAAGTGGCTGCCCTGTGGTACTTAATGTATTCTTTCTTGGGTTAGGTGAGTGCTGAAAGAAAACCAGTGGCCAGTACAGCTGGAATGCAGACCAGCGTAGAAACCAGCCCTCTGCTCAAAGTAAGGCTCGGGCCCCGGGGATGTCAGGTGGATGGAGCGGGAGGGGTCGGTGGCGGCCTGCCCAGATCACACTATAGGCAGCCAGGCCTTCCCAGAGTCATGGTCCTGGAACTCCTCAGCCTTCTCTCCCCTCGCCCACGGGCTTCCAGATCAGCATCCGTGTTCCTTCCCACCTTCCTTTCCCTTGATAGTCTGATGATTTTGGAAAATTGGCTCGTCACTTTGCAGTTCCGGGCTGAGTCTGTGGTGCCAGGGAGGATGGCAGAGATGACGCGGTGCATCAAGGAGCGGGACTTTGAGGGGTTTGGCCAACTGACCATGAAGGACAGCAACCAGTTCCATGCCACTTGCCTGGACACCTTCCCTCCCATTTGTTACCTCAATGACACATCTCGGCAGATCATCGGCCTGGTCCACTCCTTCAATGCCCACTACGGCAAGACTAAGGTAAAATGGCGGCTACTTGTGTAGAACCTTGACACCCGATGCCCTTTGATTCCTTGTGAGCCGAGGTGCCAGACGCCCAACTGAACTCACAGGAGGTGTGGATTGGTGGCCAGCAGGGATACCTTTCTGACTGAGTTTGGCCCCATTGCCCTAGAGCCCTGTGTAGCATTCACAGCTGAGGAAGGTGGAAGAGAGAAGAGGTGTATGTGGAAGGGGGGATGAGATTGTGGAAGGACCAGAGAGCGTGCCCATTGCCAGGCTTCTGGGATCCCTCTCCACCTTCTGTTGATAGGGAATGAAGCCTCTGATCCTCTTCCATCTCTAAAACGTCAGGATCTATAAACTTTCCACTCTCCGCCTTTGGCCCCTTACACAGTGTGGATTGGTGCTAGGCTTCCTTCCTATGCCATTAGACCTCAGAGGCAGAGGGACACCCCTTTGCTCTCTTGGTAGCCCTCGGGCTTCTCTTGGGGAAGTTGGGGCTCTGATGCTTTAAGGACAAGGCCCCAGGGAGCCTGAGAGTTCCTTGTGCTCACTGGTGGCCTGGGAGCAGAGGGACTGTCACAGGCACATCCATGTCCACTGTCCTGCTTTTCAGGTGGCGTACACCTTTGATGCTGGTCCCAATGCCGTGATTTTCACCCTGGAAGACACAGTGGCTGAATTTGTCGCTGTCATAAAACAGATCTTCCCCCCAGAGATGAACGGAGACAGGTGAGTCGTATGAACATTTCTTCTGTTTTACCTTTTCCTGGCTGGCTGTGTCTGGCTTGTGGGCTATGTACTTGTTGAGGTATGAAGAAAGGAGAATAGTATCTGCTTCCACCAGAAAGTTAAACTGAAAATCCCTGAGTCCATCACCCTCTTTAATTCGCTATTTGAGATGGGGAGTATGACTTTAGGACCATTAGAACTCTCTTGTCTAATGATGGTGGGCAGCATTCTCAGAATCCAGTAGCACCTCTGATTATCCTAAGAGGCCTGCAATGAGAGTGGGCATCCCAGGCTAGCATCTTGTTTCCACTCCCTGCCCATGCTGCCTCCTGAGGCCAGCTGTCCTTCCAGAGAAGAGAGCTGTTCCATGGCTTTCCCAGTACTCTGGTTATGGGAGTCTAGTGGTGATGGCAGGAGCAGAGTGGGTGGTGGTGCCGGCCTAGGTGGAAGCTGGTCTGGGAGGAAGGGAAGAGAGGACAAAGGTGCCTCTTGGTAGCCTACTCACCACTCAAGACTCCCAAGGAGCCAAATTCTGACTGGGGGGTACAATTAGGGGCATGGAAGACTCTTAGAAATGTTCTTGATCGAGCAAAGGAGCTGGGGTTTGATGGAGGCCCCTTTGCCAGTGCTTCTACATGCACTGCCTAGTCTCCATCACCCCCTCCCAGCTTTCCTCCTCACATCTCCTTACTAATTTCTGTGTATATGGTTGGCGAAGAGAGAAGGAACCAGTGTCTTGGAAGATAAAGGGATAGCTTTGAAATTTTCCTGTGGAGTTTGTTATAGAAGTGAGCTGTATGTGGTTCAGGTTCATGGCTCCAGTCTGCACGATGTTGTGCAAATAATCATTGTATTTTGGATAGAAAGCACTGACTTTAAAAAAAAAAAGACGTGGATTTTTTGAAGGCCATGTGTGTGGAACACAAGCTTTGGGAGGTTCTACCTCCCTGATGCAATGCCAGCAATAGCCTGTGACTCAGGAAGCACAAGAGGCGTGTTGCCAGGAGGCCGGTCTCTGGGTGCTGAATGGGTTGGCTGAAAGGATCCCGTCTCACTTAGGGGAACGGTACTGATGGGCACAAATGGGCAGAAATCTCTTCATTTCCTTCATCCGTGCTGCCTCAGGGCTACTGACTCCAAAGAGGGTGATGTCTTCCTGGTCATTTTCCTCCCAGGTTCCTGAAGGGCTTGGCAGTAGAGCCTGCTGAGCTCTCAGAAGAGCTAAAATCTGCTTTGGCCATGGAGCCGTCTCCTGGAGGAATCAGATACGTCATTGCCACTCAGGTAATGCCTAGAAACTGCTTTCTGCCTGATCCCCAGGGAAGCCCCCAAAGGTCAGGACAGGAGGCCCATTCTCTTTCCCCAGATGCTCTTCCCCTGTGATGAGGCCACCTTTTTCACGACAGTTATTCTATTTATTATGCTCATCTTCAGAGGTCCCCAGTTCCTTATGCATGGATTCCCTCCCCCTGCCCCAAGGCTGTTAGGCCACTTTTCCTTCCTTGCCATCCACTGAACAGTTGCCCATGGTGTAGTAACAACTTAGGGGAAGTACAAACACCCAGGGTGCTGCCTTCTCCCAAAAGCAGATATTGCCAGTGTTTCCTCTGCAAATCACATGTTCATAATTGCATGACATGCATGTGACATGATGACCTCCCCTGTCTATCACTGAGGGGGTGGGAGGCTGCTACCGGGAAAGGTACTGCAAATGTGAAGCCACAGTGGACCTGGACCTCAGGCAGATGAACGTGTGGAACAGAGAAGACAGAGGAGGAAGAAAAACTTCCAAGGAGATTTGGTCAAGGATTTGGAGAACTGGACCCAAACCAAGCCAGCATTCCAAAATGGCCATCTTGTGTTGGGCTAATATCTTTCTTCCTAGAAGGAATAGGCGAGAGTTTACAACTTGACCCTCCCATATTGCTCCTTCCCTCCTATCCCAGGGAGAAGGCTTAGCTAAGTGAAATTCTCGCCTGTCCATGTAATCCTGCATTGAACTTCTCTGTTACAGGTGGGGCCTGGACCTCAGGTCCTGGAAGATCCCCAGCAGCAGCTCCTGGGCCCCGATGGCATGCCCAAGCTGGCATCCTGAGCATGTACCATCTCAAGGTGTCGTGCGCCTCGGGGAGATGGAGCCAAATTGTTGTAACTGCTGGTTATACTATCAGGAATTGGCTTGGCAGGACTCCGGCTGCTTCTCCAGTTTCTGCACCTGGCCGGAAAAATATTGTCAGGCAGCGGATTTTGTCAAAGGTGCCACCAGCAAGGACTTCTGCATTGGGAACTGGGATGCTTTACTGTCGGCTGTTCCAACCTCTAGCAGCAGAGGCTGTTGTTGTCCTTCCCATGTCTGTCTCCTCACTCCCCCTGTGTGCAGATTGCAGAGGCGGCGTCATTGTGGCGGGGACCCCAGACAGCCCTGTCCGTAGCCCATCCAAGCCAAACAGCTTTCGGGCAGGAGTGACACCAGATCCTGTGAGAGCCGGTGGTGGAGGGTGTTGTTCCTTCAAAGCCCTCCTTGCTGCTCTTCAACAAAGTCCACAGAGGAGGAAAGTGATCAGTCTTCTCTCCTGGATTGTTGTCGACTGTTCTTGACCTGTATTAAATGCACGGGAGTGTGCCACCTACCAGCCCCTCGGGAGCCCGCAGAGGGAGGGTCCTTCTTGGGGCGGTGGCCTGGAGGGCCAATCTTTGCCAAGTTTTGCGTGGGTGTTTCAGAATTTAACATTAAGCCACTGAATATGAGTTTAATTTTCTTAAAAAAAAAGATTAATTTAAAACGGATGGTCTCCAAGTGGTCTTTCGTTGAAGCCAGTGATGGCGTGTTAACTCTGGACATCCGTTCCCTTGCTCCACACTCCTAGAAAGTGGTTGTTGGCATTAATCTTGAGTGGGACATGAGGTTCTGCAAGGATAACTGACTTGCCTTTGGATCTCTGTTCAAATTTCTGTAGGAACAAACCCCCTGCCGTTGGCTCCCAGAATGGTGCTCCCTTCCGTAATCCCCAGGGGAGGGGATGGGTGACATCGGCAGAGGCAGGGTTCAGCTTTGCCCCAGAAGTAGCAGAAGTCGATTATTTCACCCCAGAAAGAAGTGCTATTGTGTCCTCTCTCATCTCCTGTTCTGTTGAAGGGAAGTGTGCCTGTACATTCCTGTGATAATTCATGCTCATCACCATGACCTTGGAGCTCCTCCTGGCTCTCCAGTGGAAGGCCTGCTTATAGTCAGCCTTTTTGGTGTTCCCATTCAACATTTAGTCATCCCATATCCCCTTTCCATGGATTACCAGGCCAAATACTTGATTATCCAATACGTTCTGTTTTCTAACTATGGTGGACAATTACACTTGCCTTTTGAACAGCACTGTAATCATGTAAGTGAACAAAAAAAGAAATTACACTCCAAAAGGATGCTTCCCTTATGCTCAGTGTTTATGACCCCAGCACCAACACCCTGGGAGCTGCAGGTCAGAGTTACTGATTGCAAAGGTAGAAGCAAAGGACCTCGAGATCCAAAGTGTCCGGAATGGTGCTGTGCAAACGAGCCGAGTAAAATTGGGCTGCAGTCACACGTCCTCCAGAATGGGTTCTGGGCTCGTTTTTTTCTTCCCAGCTACCTGCACATACCCCTCAATAGTTCAGGCTGAGGCTCCAGAGGCCCACTTCCCTCTGGATCTTCCATTAATGATACAATTGAGCTATTTCTGTTGTAAAGAGTGGCTGGTAGTTCTACTATTGTGGTTGGTTTAGAATTTCCCTTCATTCAGTTCCTCATCCCTCATCAGATATCCACATTGCCCCTGTTGGGTCTTCTAAACCCAGAAACTACAAAATAAAAGGAAGCATTAACTTCAAAGAGAAGGGGTAATGGGGGTACCATCTCCCTCTTCTCACTAATGTGACTCATGCTACTTTGTGTGACTGGGTTTTACAGCCAGGGCTGAATTAATCCTTTCTGTCCTGCCTGGGCATTGGAGGTGAGGGCCCTTTTCACAGGTAAATGTCTCTACTAACTCCTATTTATTTAAAGTAGAGAATCACAAAGATTGTGGAAGGTATTCAGTTAGGAAGTTGAGTGATACTAGTGATCCCTTACGGACCTCTTCCCAGAGTCATGTTTTTGAATGCATACAATACATCGAACAACCAATTACGTTGAAATAAAATTATTGAAACGGCTTAAATCACAAACCCCTTGAATTCTGTTCATGGACCCAGAGTTAAAAGGCCCAGCTTTGTTAGATAGCAAAGGTGAAACTCCAGATTCTCAGATTTTAGGAGTTGCCACACAGGTATCTGTGTCTAAGGCCAATTTTTCCTGAAACCCCTCCCCCCAACATTCCCCACCCCTGCTTTTTAAAGGGCAGAACACGGGAAGGACGAAAAGTGTGACAAAGTCTC
>JAQQSZ010017124.1:0-10870 GCA_028646595.1 Phalanger gymnotis
GGAAGGAAGGAAGGAAGGAAGGAAGGAAGGAAGGAAGGAAGGAAGGAAGGAAGGAAGGAAGGAAGGAAGGAGGGAAGGAAGGAGGGAAGAATGGAGGGAAGGAAGGAAGGAGGGAAGGAAGGAGGGAAGGGAGGAAGGAAGGAAGGAAGGAAGGAAAACAATCCAGGAGAGTAAAAGGAGGTAAAAATGGCCAGCAAGAAATTAAAAGCAATTGGCAAGGAGTTTCCTTGGGGCCTCAGGCATTCCTCTGCCAAAGTCCTAAAATTGTTTTTATGACTTTCTTGACCAATGGGCCCCTACCTGAGTCCAAGATCATACTACTTGGGACTAAAATTAATTCCATCGCCCCTTGGTCTTGTAGGAATATGGTAGTTAACTAAAACTTTCCCAGTTCCGTTAGTGTCCTGGCCTGTAAAACCTTCCATGCTATCTCATCCTGAAACATACTCATTTTTATGTCAAAGGACCAATGCTTTCATTGCTGACTGAAATGTAGCGGGGGAAATAGTATATAATATATCTACCATGAACACCCAATTATTCTAAGTGAAACTCCCAAGGTGATTTACTTGGACCTGGGAAGCATCCAGGAACTTGATAGTAATTGAAAAGAAAAGAATGTTCTCACACCATTTCAAGGAATAGATTGAATTCAAGAAGTTAGAGACTGAAAAAGAAGTGTGAAAATGGAAGACAGTCTTAGCAGCTTTTGGTTTTTGCTGGCCAGGTGGGATGTAACTACGGGTCCCACTCACAGAAAGAACAAAAGGAGTCCTTGGAGGTGTGGCTACCAGAAGATGGCAGTTAAGATCCATAAAAGACCTGAAGCAGATCATATTGGGAGACAGTATGCAGAAGATGTCAAGGAGGACCAGTAGATGGCACTGCAGCAGAGAAAATAGCCTACCAGTCACCATGACCAGCTAGCTTGATGACATTGCTTGGTCTATGGCAGGGAACAAGAAGGGTTAGAACTGCAAATAGAGAGAATATTCCATCAGGCTACTCTTGGGCTTAGAAAACAGTAAGATGTAACAAGTGTTGATTTTGTTTGGCATCCAAAGTATGCCCTCGATCTGAGTTAGCTTTCAAGAGGCCCACATTTGCTTCTCTAAATCCTCCATAGAGGATCCAACAGACATTCAGGAGATCTTCCTTTCATTCTTTTCATAAATCAAGAAAGCCAATGTAGTAGTAAGAAGGCCCATCTGTCATCTCTCCTTTTGACTAGATGATCTCTTTTTCTCAAACCATCACTGAATTTATAATATACTGCAGCCTCCTTACATTCACCATCTATCTTTCCTTCGGCCTTTGGGTCAAATGTAATTTTTATTTTTCTAAGACCGGGGGATTTGCTGTCACATAGCATTGGTAAAATGTATGTATTAAAAATATTAAGTTTAATTGGAACAAATACTAAATTCTGCAAGTAGGTTTTTAAAACCTTACAAGATGGGAGAAGGCTAACTAAACCCAAGTTCATGTGAAAAAGACCTAGGAGTATTTCTGTACAGCTAGATCAATATAAGTCAGAAGTATGGTGCAGTAATTACAAAAGTGAATTCAATCTTATTCAATATTAATAAAAGTATTCATTATACAAAATGAGGCAGTGATGCCCCCAACCCTTCGCATGACAGGACACATTTCAAGTATTCCACTTAACTCTGAGCACATTTTAAAAGGAACATTTGCAGTAGGAATATCATCCAGAGGAGGGTGGCCAGAAGAGCAATGGGATTTTAAACTATGCTATGCAAGTATCCACTGAAGGATACAAAGCTGGCTATTGTAGAGAAGAGAATTAGTGGTGTTTATGACTGTGGTCTTCAAGTATGTGAAGGATTGTTACCCAAAAGAGGAACTGAATCTGTTCTGCTAGCCCGAAGTGGAAAATACAGAAGTTTATTTTTAAAGTTGTATTGATGTCTTTTTTTAACACCCAAATCATTTGCTAATACTTTCTTTCCTTGCTACTCCCTCAACCTGAAGTCCCAAACAAGACCTTCCTTTGAAGGAATCTATAAATGTAAAAATCATGTCTGACAATACCCACAACTCATCATTTGTGCCTCCCCATCTTTCTACTGAGAGGAAATCATTAGGTCTCATTGTTTGTCCTCTAGAATTAAGATTAGTCACTACATGTAATCTGAATTCTTATGCCTTTTATTATTGTTTTCATTTACATCACTGTTGTTATTGCTATTACAGTTGTCCTTGTTTTGCTTTCATTACTCTGTATCAGTTGATACACCTCTTCTAGGAACAGCATATTTCGGCTAAATACAAGGGGAAAAAAATTCCAGCACAATTATAGCTATCCAAAATGGAATGAAATATCACAAGAGTTAATGAACTGCCCATCACTAGAAACCTTAAAACAGAGGCTGGATGACCACTTGTCTAGGGAAAATACCTAGCAGTGACCATGACCAGCTTGCATCACAATAGCCTTTAGCGTGATGACATCGTTTGTCCTGTGGCAGAGAAGAAAGGTATCATTCATTTCAGACACAGGGGGCATTTCAGCTGCCTGTTTGGGGGTCATGAAACGTTAGTGGCAATAAGTTATGATTTTGAGTGACTGTTGACCAAAGTGTGCCCTGCATTGGAAGTTGGACCAGATTACTCATTTAACTACCAGATTAGCTCATATGTATATACAGCCTTGCAATTTATCTGCTGCATTCCTTGCAGAAATGTTAAGTGTGAAGTGATACAAAAATGCAATTTACACCTTTATTTCACAGATCAATTTATTAACAACTATTTGTTAAGTTTTTATAATGTGCCTAGCACTGTGCTAGGTTCTGGGGATAGAAAGACAAAAATTAAAAGTCTTTGCTTTTAAGGAACTTAATTTCTATTCAGTGGAATATCATGGACATAAATAAGTAGAAAATAAATGCAAAGTAAGAAGCATACTAAAGGTGGTTAGGTCATGTAAAAAATAAAACAGTGATCTTAGAATCAGGAAAACCTGAGTTCAAATCCTGCCTCAAGCTGTGTGGCCTTGGTCAAGTCACTGAACTGCTTTCAGTATTTTGCCATTTTTAAAAAGGGAATAATTATAGCACCCATCCTACAAGGTTGTTCTGAGGATAAAATGATATGATATATGTGAAGTACTTTGTAAACCTTAAAGACTCATAAATGTTACCTAATATTATTATTATTAGGAGTTGGTAAGATCATAAAATGGCTAATGTAGAAACCAGCCTCTGAGATGACCTTTAAAAAAAAAAACTAGTGTCATTATCAGGAACTGCATTTCAGACATGAGGGAGTGCCCATGCAAAAGCTATGAAATAAGGGATGGAAGAACAGCAAGAAGGTCAGATGGTCTAGACCTAAGAGTTTGTGAAGGGAAGTAATGTATAAGAAGGCTAGAAAAGTAAGTTGGAATCAGGTTGTGAAGAGTTTCTGTCAATTAAAGGAGACCCTCACTGCAAATGTAATATTAGAAATCACTGATCTGAGAAGAGATATGGCAAGATCTACGCTCTAAGAATATCACTTTGGCAGTAGTATAGATGAAGGATTGGAGAAGGGAAAGACTTGAGGCAGGGATAACTATTTAGAGACCTTTGCAGTAGTTTAGTGAGGTGACAAGGTCCTGAAGTAGAATAGTGGCCATGTGAGTAGAAAAAAGGAATAATGTGGAAGTAGAAGTGCTAATACTTGACAACGGATTAGAATGATGGAGAGGGAGGTGTAGAGGATGACACCAAAGCTGCAGACCTAGTTGACTGGAAGGATGATGGCACTCTTTAAAGAAAAAAGAAATTTTGGAAGAAGTATGGATGTTATGGAGAAAATAATGAGGTTTGTTTTGAGTGTGTTGAGTTTGACAAGTCTGCCTACAGGACATTTAGCTTGAAATATAGGCATCTGGTCATGTGAGAATGGAGCTCAGGAGAGAGACTATTATAAGGGCTAGATAATATAAATCTGGGAGTCATCTACACAGAAATGAATTAAACATATGGCAGTTGATTCTCTCCTCTCCACCCCCCCCCAAAAAAAGGGAGTATATAGAGAGAGATAAGAAAAAGTACAGGAGGAAACTGTGGCTCAAAGAAATTTTGACTTGACCAGTGTCACATAGCAATTAATAATGTTACTCCTAATCCATTCCTCTTCTTACCCTTTAAATGTTGGTTGAGAATGAATGGTTAAATGATAACATTTTAGCTTGGGGTATAACTTCACTATTCAGTGGAGATGATAAAGAGGCAATCTAGCTAGAGTAGTATGAAGGGTATCTCCCACTAGTCCCATGGTAGGTTTTTCTGTTTACACTAGATCATTCTCAAATTAAGGCAAACAGTAGCTATCTGAAGCCATACATTGAATCACAACCTGCATTTTCTATGTGTTAGGAGAAGCCTTTCTAGGAGTGTAATAAGACACAGGGTTTACCTTTGAGATTCTTAAGCCATTGCTGTCTCCAGCCTTACTTTAATAACCTAATCTTGTTTTGCTGAACAAGCAGGAAGGATGGGAGAAATGTTCCTGGACAAATAATGCAATATGCTTGGGAACAGTTGTTTCCCGTAGACATAGACTCATTATGAAAGTAGATAGTTCCTTCTAGACTGAAGATGGAACTACTCATTATTCTAAGACTATCCACTCTTTTAAAAAGCAAAAATGCTTATTGTTGCCATCTGCTAAAGAGAAAAAGGGTTAGACACACATTCAGTTCCATGTATTTATAACATGCTCCCTTTCTGTAGATAAGTAAACTGTCTTCCTTTCATCTCAAGAGAACAATACAATTGACTGATACTCACAAATTAAGGCAGAATTCTACTGAATTTTCTATCATTTCTAGAAAATTAAACCTCTTATAATTGAAAGTGGAATTATTTATAGGGAAATTTTATCTGCATTAATGAACTTAGAAATCTAGTATATTAAGACTTCAAGAAATGCTTATTTAAGTGATTTAATTATTGCACAAGATGCTTTTTCTAAAGGTAATGTTACTAATTATACTTTAATAAACCAAAGCTAACCACATAATTAAAGTGTCCAAACCTTTAACATAAAAATTCCAATTTCATTTGTAGATGAAACAGTCTTCTGAATGTAATTCACTCACTAGTATTTTAATCTTTTTAAAGTTCATTAAAATCAATCAGTATGTGAATTAAAATAATTTTTGTCATACAAACTATTTATTAAAATATTAATATATACTTAACATCAAACATCAGCATATGCTATATGGACATTCATTTCGCTTTGTTGGCATCGCACAGCAAGAATTCTAAATAATGCAAAATTTCTGCAATACATGGTTGAAGGAAAACTATTTCAGTGGCAAAAAGAGGAAAATGCTGTGAAGGGGGAGCAAGGCTTCTGATATTTCATTTCTATTGTTATGTTTATGTAAAAGTGAACTTAAACAACAGAGCACTTACCTCATTTTGTTTAACAAATAATATATATGACTTAAGTTATTCCATATTATGGGTTTTTTCTTTATATTTATTCACCAAATATTTAATACCCATAAGCAAGGCACTATACTTGTGTGTGTATATGTATGTATGTGTATGTGTAGATGTATGCATATACATATACATGTATATAATTTTAAAATACAACTACATTAATTGCAACATATCACATTATGAATTAATTGCATTTCATCTTTTTTTCTATTTATTCTAATATTAAAGGTAAGTAAATATCTGAATTGTCTCACCTGTTAATCAAATCTCTGAGACAATACTAAAACTTCAGAGTAAAGTCCTCTACTTTTTTATGTACATAAGTTGGAGAAAGAAAATTATCTCTCCATTCTCTGGGAGCGGAAGATTTCTCTCTTGCCACGCTGACCCTGGGCATTCTCCTAGGATTCGGAGCAATAAGCCCTTTATCATCTTATCACTGCATGGTGCAAGAAGACATTACAGATGGCACCTTAGGCAACTGTATATTTGTAGACAATGATTCTAGTTTGAAGTCTAACATAGGCTTGGCTCTAGGACAAAATCTAGAAGAAGATTCTAAAGTTTCTCTCAGGTCAGCAATGGAGAACAAAACAGAAATGATTTAGCTGGCAAGTTTTTAAAGTTCTGTTGGCTAATACACGTAGTCAATTAAAAATACCAAGTTACACAAATTGACCTATTTAGTGTAAATTGAAAAAAAAATATTATTTATAAGTCTTTAGTTGTATTTTGTTGTTAAAAGTTTTGTTTTGTTTTTTTGAGTAAGGGTATTCTAAAAAGTAATTCAAAATTTACCTTAGGAGGTAAAAGTTCCTGTCATAGGATTTGAGTTATGTATTGAGTCAATTTTAATCCAAAGATTAAAGAACATTTTTAAAGAATGAGTAACATATGATACAGTTAGGAATTATCAGATAAATATATCACAAGTTGAATAATTTTGTTCAGTTCGAATGAGTCAGCGGTCCTAAATTACCATTTTGACATGCTGTGTCCTTGGATAAGATATTTATAACATGCTTACTCCTTTATGCTCATCAATGAAAAATATTCTAACAGTGTTACTTAAATCAGAATTGACAATATGGATATTATGTTCTGCCTTACATATGTATGGGAAGCAGGCTATTTTGGGTGCATCCTATATCATGGGAAAGTTCAAACTCTGAGATTGAAACTTCATAAACTTTTAAATGGGTAGAAATCAAATATTTAATACTCTTCAGGGATGGGGTCTTTATTACAAGATTTATTGTGTCTGTGAGAATCAGTCCATTCCTGGAAATTTAAATTATCTTCTTTTTTAGAAAATTAGATTAAAAACTTTGAGGAAAAACTTGGATGGAGGCAGGGAACATTAAGTAAAATGAAATTAATAATAATAATAACACAAAATTTAAGAAATATTTTTATCACATGGTTACATTGCTACCTGCTTTTTATATGTAATGCATATCTAACAAATTTAAATTAGATTCTTAGGATTAAATATCTGAGAAGCTCATTTGCCTTTTGTGAAATTAAGAAAAAAAGAAAAGATGCATTAAAGTGAGGTTAAATTAGATTTCACCATCTGTTTAATAAGATAATTTCAGGCCTGGTTTGATAATATACTTCCACATATAAAATTTCAAGATGAGCATATCCAAAATTAGTAATTGACCTGCCTTGTGGAAAGATAAATAGATGCTTATTCAATCTTATTAATATCAAACTCATGATTTGTTTTATGTCAAATGAAACCTATTAAGTTACTATTAAATGAATATGAAATACATAATTAAGGCAAAACTCAAATACAGAACGCAGATCAAATTTTATAACTTAGAATTCATATTTTAATTTGATTGCGTAACTGTCACTTACTTTGGTTTTTATGTAGATGAGAAGGTAGGAAATGTTCACTTCCTTGTCGTTCATTAAAATACTGAATCCCAGATTTGGAGGGAATCTAAGATTTTACTGAGTTAAATTCTTACCCAAAACATGATTTTTACCTACATTATCCCTCATGAGTGTCTATTAGTCTGTACTTGAAGATAAAGAACTTAATGTTAACTAAGATACTTTTGTTGTTATGTCAACATAGTCATATCTGATTCTTTGTGACCCCATTTGTGCTTTTCTTGACAAAGATTCCAGAGTGGTTTGTCATTTCCTTCAGCTCATTTTGTAGATGAGGAAGTGAGGCAAACAGGGTTAAGTGACTTGCCCAGGGTCACACAGCTAGTAAGTGTCCGAGGCCAAATTTGAACTCTGGTCCTCCTGACTCCAGGGCCGGTGCTCTATCCAATGAGCCACCTAGCTTCCCTAGATGTATATAATCCCATTTTTCAATAATAATTCTATTTCTACCCTCTCTAAGAATCATTCAAATGGATCTTCCAATATCTAAAGTCACCCACAGTATGCACCAATCATTTTAGATGGATTGATTTCAGAACTAGAGGGCGATCATTTAAAAATTGTTCCTTCATTACATGAACTATTGACAAGAAACCTCTACATACCAGGACAATAGCCCACTTCAAAATTAGTCATAAAGTAAAATGTAAATTACATGTAATCTCACTCCTCAGACAGGGGAGGAACTACATATGGAAAACATTTTATGGAGTTAGTATGACCAAGAGGACTTGAAGTTAAACCTAAATATGACTGAGATTCTACGTTATCCTTACTTTGAAGGCAAAAATTACTTTGAGTAATAGAGAGATTTGAAATGACACTGAATTCTACCTGTCAATACACTATGCAGGGGTATGTTGGTTGATAAAAAAAGCCCCAAAGCAAAATAAAAGAAGTGTACAACCACCTATACTGGTAGGGAGAAAACTAAGAGCTAAATTGATCCATATTGCTTCAGAGACATGACTTCTCTGAGCTTCATTTTACTCCCATGTAAAATACTGGCACCAACCTCTAAGACTATTGTAAAGCTCAAATGAGATAATAGAACAAAACATTTTGCAAACCCAATGCACTATATAAATGTCAATTTCTATACGTGAAAGCCAATAACTCATATAGATTTTTATACAATTTTAATAAAGTTAGTTATAATTTTCATAGCACCTTATCATTCTCCAGTGAGAACTTCAGAAGTGTCTTTTCCTACGATGCTTCTTTTTGTGGAGAGACAGCATTTTTTTTTATGCTATCCATTTTCTCAGTATATTACACTACTGATCATTCTTACTTTGGTTGCCCATTTTGGATTTGGCACTTTTCCTACCTAACACACTTCTACATTGACTTCTTTTTTTTCCTATGCACACATAATTCCAGTAGCCCTGGAAACTCTGCTCTTTAATCTGTACTATTTTTTCCCATGTATAACTCTGCAAAACCAAATCAATTCATTGGCCATATCTGAGAATGCATATGGATCAGGACATGTCCAAATCACAATGCCTGGATCTGAGGCAGGATTCCAACTCCAATGTTCCTTTGCCAAACCCAAGGCAGTCATCTCTAGTAGTCCTGATGTATATCTTTCCACTAGACCCAGACGGCTCTGGAAGAAAGAGTGAGGCTAGTGACTGTGCACAGCCCTCCATCATTTAAATCCAATTGACTTGCAAGTCATGGCATCATCTTCTTGATGCCATGGTCCTCCTTGAGAACAAAGGACAAACAACATCAACTCCAGCCATCCTCCTCATTCTCCTCCCATCAAAACTTGGGCTGTCTTCCTGGGCTGGGGTAAAAATGTCACCTCTGGGGAATGAACTCTCCTAAGAAATCCAGAGAGGTGAGTATGATCAGCTACCAATTAGGCTCCAACTTAACCAGAGAAGCAGAGGCTTTAGAGGAAACTACACAACTTTCCAACAGCCTAGAGCATCCTCATGAATTTGATCCCTAGAGATAGGAAGAAATCTGTTGTGACCCAGACTGGGACTGTGCAGTGTCCGTGCTTTTCTTTGGTGTACCCACAAGTCCTACAGCAAGTAGAATGCTTCTGGATGAATATCATCCCTGCATATTTGCTCCTGAAGTAGGAAAAGGGATTTGAGCTTCCTTTTTCCCCCTTCTCATCATCATATCCCCCAGACATAATCCTCTCCTCAACATATCCTCATTATCAGAATCCCTAATAAAGAGTAAGTGACATTCCTGCTTGCCAAGGCCAACCCCTTTTACACATACCCTTAACATTATCCCTTTCTATTTCTTCCAGTAGACAGCCTCCACTAAGATCCCTCTATGTAGGATTCTGTCCTTGTCTCTGCCTCTTGTTTCCATATCTTATCTCTGTGTATCTGTCAGCCTATCTTTTCCTTGTTCCTTCTTTGTCATCTAGAAATATCTCCAAATCACCCTTATCTTTAAAAAATATTCATTAGATCCTACCATCTACAATAGTTACCATCTTATTGAGGTTGGCAGGTAATATGCATTTGTTAAATACCTACTATGTGCAAGAACTACATCAAGCACTTTACAAATATTATATCATTTGATCCTCGCAACAATCCTATAAGGTCAGTACTATTATCCCCATGTTACACCTAAGGAAACTGAAGCAGACAGTGGTTTAGAAACTTGTGCAGGATATAATAACAATGTTACTAGCAGCTGCTGTGGAGGTGCAAGGCCAATAGCACCAGCACAAAGGATGGCTGCTAGCACAGGTTATTTGATTTGCTTTTCTAAGGAAAGCAACTTTAAGGGGGTTTACAATCTCACTTTAATTAAACATACATATATCATTCACTTAGTTCAGGGGAAAAAGTCAGCACCCTGAACTTCAGAGAAAACACAAACAGAAATTACAAGCAGAAATTATACAAACAGAGCAAATAGCACAAATCAGCAGACAGGGCTTCTAATTGTCCATCCATAGCAAAACATACATAATTACCAGAGAGAGAGGCACCAACGCCTGGGTTTTCAAAGCTGGGGGGCTCCTTAGTGGTTACCCAGAGTCTCGTCTGGCCAAATCACATGAACAGTCTTCCAAAGCGTGAACCCCCAAGCAAAATTCTAACCTCAGAGTATAGACATAGATATAGATATAGATATAGATATAGATATAGATATAGATATAGATATAGATATAGATATAGATATAGATATAGATATAGATATAGATATAGATAGATAGATATACTTCTTCAGGGTCAGAGGGCATCACAACCATGTGACTCAAGCTCATGTGACTTTGGTGTTCTTGTGACTTAAACAGATTATCAAAGACTCTTGATTCAATCAAAGGCAAGGCTCAATCAAAGGCACTTGGTTGCCTTATTGCTGAGAAGCATACCAAAAGAAAAAACAGTGAGAAGTCCGACTTTGCTTGCCATTACACAGGGTCACACAGCTAACAGGTGTCTAAGGCTGGATGTGACATCAGGTCTTCTGTCTCCAGATCCAGAGCTCTAGCTACTGCCCCA